>WOGN01008317.1:0-11367 GCA_015342105.1 Leptinotarsa texana
TCTCACCGAATATCCATCGAACATTGATAACTAACGAAATGATTTTATCACAACTTCCTCAAACACGTTATTTTAGGTAACATCCCGACGCCGAAGGCGTCGTGCAAATAACGTGCTTTCGAAAACTGTGATAAAATTATTTCGTTAGTTATCAATGTCCTTGGGATATTATAGCTGATAATAGAGAAGTAAATGAGAGACGGAATTGTTCAATGAGGTCAACGGAGATCCACGTTTGCTCAAATGGGTCATAAGTGGTAAAGAATCATGGGTATACGATTATTATTTTTTCAAGAACAAAATACAAGTACTATAGGAAAATGCTAAGAGCACTCTAAAAGTGGTGGATACTAATACGTACCGCTTTTGGTAGAATCAAATGTGCCAAGTCACACTCCCGTGAAAGCATCTAAAAGAGAAAGGCAAATCTCCAACCTTTCTTTGATGTTCCAAGCTTGATAGCGTGGAACGTGATAGGTTGTACGTGATGTTGGCGAATGATTCTTTTCTGTATGGAATCTAGCAACTTCAGGGTTTTTATAGGGGTAAAGCTCCATACATGAGAACAATACTCCAAAAAGAAGGTTTGATCCGAGCTTTATGAAGCATCAAAAATTGCTGAGGTGTATACAGTTTTCTGGTTCGGAAAAATGTTCCAAGCTTTTGAGGAGCAGCCTTTGCAATTCCAGCGACATTATTGCGTCAAGACATATTAGTGTCTATTTTAACACCCAAAAAACATATCGAAGCAGAAAGCGAAGATAAAACAGTTTTATCTTCTTCTTGAAGATGATCACTTGGTGGTCGAAACACGTGTCGAGGTGTAAAAATAATGATTTGGTGTTGGGAAAAAACTCTAGTAATATTCAAGGCGTAATAATGACCAGATTCAACGCCAGAACCACAGTGAACAATGACTGCATGAAGATTATAATAGTAGTCTGCTAGATTGAAATGCTCATCTATTTCGACCCGTCATCAGAGTTTGCTGCTACCGTCTGGGGTTGAGTCACCTTTGAAGATCATCAGTGGCTGGTGCCTCAGCTATACTTGTTTTCTTGTAACAGTCAGATAGTTTGGCGCATGTTTGGCAACATAGTCGATCATCACCTTTTTAAAGTTCCATTTTTCAGATGAATTAACAATAAGCTTTGCATGGACTGGTTATTAGTCATATAAGGAAACGCTAGTTGAAATTCCAGAAATTCTCATATGTTTTTGTTACCTCTTGAACATTTACTACAAAGTAAACAAGTGAGGATTTTACCAGCAGAATATTTACAAACACAAAACGAGATAGACTGTACGGAATCATTCAATCCAGAGCAGCCAGAAGTATTGATTCTGCTACTGTTTCGCTGACGAAGAGTATTCAACAAAAACCCCAAGAATTCATAACAATCTTCTTGTTCTTATGATGCCCTGTTTGGAACCTTTAGTGTAGTAATGAATATTACTGGAGATTTTTCCTAATACCAAATCGTTATTTTTACACCTCGACACGGGTTTCGATCACCAAGTGGTCATCTTCAAAGAGGAAGATTAAAAACTCAAAAAACAGTTTTTGATCTTCCTCTTTGAAGATGATCACTTGGTGATCGAAATACGTGTCGAAGTGTAAAAATAACGATTTGGTGTTTGGAAAAAACTCCAGTAATATTCAATCTTCTTGTTGTCCTAAAGAGTATCTAGTGGAATTCGAAGAATTCGAAGGAAATCGATTGGAGGGAAAGATGTTCAAATTTTTTTACACAAAAATGTTGAATTTAGAAGTGAAACATATCGGTAATCGACTATAGATGAAAAATGTTAACAAAAAGTGTCAGTTCAGGATGGAAACTTGATGAAAATTTGTATGTTTCGGATGCACAGACACTTTGATTGAACTGAATATTCTGAATGACCTATTTTCATAATTCTACTGATGGAGAATTTCAAATAACATGTTTCGTGTATTCGTCGATGCCCTAACTCACGAAAATTGAGTTTCATTAATTTACGTTAAACTAATATCACCAGTTCATTCACCTGGTTGGCTTCCACATCAAACGTTTCGAGAACATCGGGTCTCCATACACTCGGTCGTTATCGTCGAAATTGACTTTTGTTTGGCAGAGCAGCTGCTTTCACTGGATAGTTAATCTTTATCCATGGCTCGCAGCATCCGAACCGGGGTATTCGCTTTCAGCTTCGTTCACGGCGACGAACAAAAAGTACGATAAAGCTCGAAGTCATTAGTAGCCTCCAGTATGTTATCTTACCTCTATAGATTTGCCTCGCGTAATATCAAAAGCAACTTACCACATTAGGGCAACCTGCTCCCGGGAAGGACGTATTTTTCTGGCGATAAAAACTTTCTCTAATTACAGAACGGGAGAATCGTTTGATCTTCAGCGAATAGAGTCGGCATGGACGTATAAATGAGGAATGATGACAAGGTTGTTATAAAAAAATTAAAACTCGGTTCCCTTTCACTCTCTTCACACAACCAATAAACTTCTATTTCTTAACGGATCGTCACAATGAAGAGGGACAGTAGATGCTTTGATTCAGTCTCAGAATTTCGGTTGAATTACCCAGAACCCCCACCCAACGAAAAGTTACGAGGGTGGTCCTAAAAGTTTCCTAGCTCAACATGAAGATAGCTGCACAGCGAATAAAAGCTAGTAATTTCGTTGTTCATCTGTTGACAGTTACTCACCTAAGGTTAGGTCAATTTGGATGCGCAGTTGTTATGTAATAGTCGTTTGAGGAAGTTGATGTGAGTGTTTTTATGAAAATGAATAAAATAGAATATGAAGCCGTCACTTCCGTTGCTAACACGATTAATTTTAACACGAAAGCTAACATCCGTCTCTGAATCCGATTGAGAAAAAACTTAGTGACGAGTGGAAAAAACATTACTTTAAATGTTATACTTTAGGGTAAGGTGATTAAAAAGAAAAAATGGTATTTGTTACACGATTTTTAATAGATTAAAATAACAAACAAATTGGGGTGGAAAAAAAAACATTGTATGTTCAAAATGTCTTATAATTAAAAACGGAAACAGTTTTTATGGTAACTAAACTAATTATATTATTTACAAAACATCAGAAAACATTAAAAATAAAAAAACTTGCACATTCATTAGAAATAAACTAAACACAAATATACAAACTTGACCTTAAATTTCATCACACTCCTTACAGATAGTAGGTAATTGCTCTAAGCACTTGAATTTTCTACATTTATACCAACTAAATCTGGTCTTCCTCTTTTTTGCTCTAGAGCAGTAGTGACATCGACCATGTGTAGGTGGTTGATTTTGTACGTTTTCAGTAGTTGAAATGTTATAGATTTCTTAAATCCGCCATCTGGACGTTCTAGGAATCGTATTACAGTTAAAACGCTTTTTTGTATGGTTTTCAACTAACTGTTTTACCAGTGTTTCTCAAAATGAAAGTGTCAGTTTATGCTCTTGGAGAAGAGTATATGCTAATTTAATACTTGAAAAGAAGTTGTTTGTTGGGAGATTTCGATTAGATCTAGAAATTAGTTAACAGGATCTTGGCACCAGAAATATATTCGATGTGTTTACATGAAATGTAACCAATGACCAACATATCTTTACATTTTCGCAGTATAAAACATTTTTGCATCTACTAATGCATACACTTTTAGGCCATATTTGTTCGGTTTTGATGGTATATATACTCGAAACCCACATCTTCCTCTGAATGCCCATAACATTTCATCGATTGTTGTATACTGCTAAAGGGAGAAGAATTTTGGTAGGTTATTGTTAAAATGTAACTCACCACAACTAACATCCGTCTCAGAGACCGAAAACTTAATAACACACGCTACAACAATTCACCTCCGCTGTAATTTTGAAACTGAGTCCACTAGTCCTAAAAAATCAGCTATTGAGGATGGCCAAGCGCGTTCGCGATTTCTTCGGGAATAATCGGAAATTTTCTTAGGCGTTGGTCTCACAGACGGCGTGTTAGCTACGGAAGGATAATTGAATATGCTCGGCAATGTTTCTTGGTAAACGTTACTAGCTCAGACTTCCAAATTATTCGAAATCTGCGAGAAACAAACTATCAAAAATATTGAAAATGATAAAAATACCAGAAATGAAAGAGTCTCATGAGTTAACAGCCAAATATGGATGTGGATAATAACAATCAAACGTACTGAAGTTGCTTAAACCATTTAATCACTGCATTTTTTATCACCTCTTATTTTATAAATTCATTTATTGTTTGTAAATTATTGTCACTAACTGTTACACCCATTCAATAATTAATTTTTTTAACAATAATTTAATTGTATAACATTAAAGTTCTTAAAATTTTTCTTCTTTTCTGTTCCATGTATTTTCATTATTTTCAATATTTCATATATTTTTTCCCATAAATTTCATACCCTTTTTTGGAAAATGGAATATTCACCATACCAATGTTGCCGTTTGATGCCACAATGCTTTATTACAGATGTTTGTATAACTATTTTTAATGAATAAAATGATTGACAGATTATTTATTCCAAGCGTTTGATAACTAATTTCAGAATACTCACTATTTGGATGGAACATCTCACAAGTGAACTGCATCTTAGGAGGACTTAAAGGATAGTCAGGAGGAAAAACTAATTTAGCAGGAAACACACCACCTTCAAAACAAGTGCCTTCAGGACCACTAAAATGAAACATCAATTAATGTGACTTTTCACATGATTTGGAAATTATGCTGACACAACAAATTACTAATTTTTGCAAGACCTAATTAGAACACTAGTAAGAAGGAATAACTTGTAACTGCAGATAGACTTTCATCATTATTTTTATGATAATACAATTTTAAAATATCTATTTTAGGAGGAAAGAATTAGTTAAAGAGATTCATTCCGGACCCTTGAAAAAGGTAATAAAAAATTGTAATGTTACTAAAATGTTGATGAAAAATTTTAAAAAGTGATATTTGAATGGAGAGATGAAAGTTTTGTGAAGAACACACCGATATATACTGTCTCTTCAAGAAATACGGTGAATTTTAATTTTTTATAAAAAATATCAATTCATTCATCAATTTCTCTTTTGTCCCCTTCAAAGTACTCCCTCTTAGATATTATACACTTGTGCTCTTTCTCGCTCTCAGCGCTTCGGTTTTTATATCTTCAATCCTCCCGAAATACCGTCCTTTCATGGGTCTCTTGAATCTTGGGAACAGGAAAAAGTCGCAGGGCGCCAAATCTGGTGAATATGATGGCTGAGGAATGACTGCAGTGTTTGTTTTTGCCAAAAAATTATGAACAAGCAATGTTGCCCAATGAAATGTCTTTCTAGTATTGTGTGTTTAATTGACCACGTTTTGAGACCTTGCCCATGTCTCTGGTTACAGGTTGAACATGCTCACCCAAGAGCCACACAACTAATTCTTCTCAAGGCGGATTTATACACCAGTCACCTTGTAACTTACAAGTTTTGAGTAATGTTTGTAAGCAGTTGTATGATCGATTTTTCAATGGCAACATTCATGCACTAGTCATACGTTTTAGGTTCAACACTTCAACACTGGTGCATTAATCCACCTACATTCGCTAAGGAGTTTTGCATAAATCCAGTACTTCAACTTCTATAAAACAATTTTTAATGAAATGCTTATCTATTTTCATACGTTATAAGTGCTTCCCATTCAAAGAAATTCTCTTCATTTATAGGGCCAGCGATGATTCCTTCTGGAGGATTCAATGTCAATTCTGAAAAGATTCCAGTTTGAATAAAAATATACACCATTTTGATGACTATGGTTTACGTCTGTATTCAGCCATAAGCCTTCGAAGAGCAGACCCAGCCATAACTGTGTTTTTTTTTCCTTAGATTATTAGATCAAAAATTACATTGAAATGAACTATCACTGCTGATCAAGTTCATTGCAAATTATACAAAAATATTTTAAATTCATGATACTTGACAACTGACAACAGAATAACAAGCGTTTCATTGTTGACAACACTGAAATTTTATATGATATTGAGAAAAAACTTCAATGTTTTTAATGAAGTGAATGAAAAACTTCAAATGTTATTGCGTTTATTCAAATAATTCAATATTTTGGTCATATAACACCTAAATCCAGAGCGCGTGAAGTTGATACTATTCATATTACAATAAGTACTTCAACTAAAAATAATATTGTATTGTAGTAAAAACACAAAAAATAGTGAATTACCATTTCAGAGATTACCAGGAGGTGAAATTGAATGTTTGATATTGATACTTGAAATTGATATTTTATGTCAAATATCAGTGTTGCCAATATTTGAAAACCTGAAACTGAGTGAAACATACTACCTTTGTATATAGATAGTCTATATTCAAAGATACAACCAATCTGTAGTTCTTAAACTACTTTTAAAAAACGTTTTCTATTGATTCTTTATAATATCTAAATCATCTAAACAGGCACATATCCTAGCAACACCTAGCATACTCCATTTTAAGAAAATTGTAGGGCACTACGTTACACCGTCCCTTAAAAAAATATTAAACACGGAAATAAACTCTTTTTTCAAATCGGGTTGCATAATTTGATTTTTCGGGATTTTCATTTTGATTATCTGATTTCTTTTTGAGAATTCCATTTGGTGTATTTGGAAATTTTGAATTTTCAGGTAAATTTTCATTTGATGATTCTATAAAAGCTGGCTTCAACCTATCAATCGAAATATTCTTTTTTTTTTCATTCACTGAAAGTGTAAAATATTTTTCGGTTCTTTCTAAAACCTTGCAATGGTTTTTTTAACACAATCTGTTTTTATAAAAACATGAGAGGTGTGTCACAATTCTTTATGTATAAACATTATTTTCTCTCTATGATGACTGAACTGATCATTGATTTTTATGTTTCTCATGGTTTCTTGCGAAGTTTTGAAAAATTCTATATGCGGTAATTTCTTTTCCATTGGTTAACACAAAATCTCCTGGAACACGTAGCGTAGAACCATACAATATTTCAGCACTACTTAAATCATTCAAATCTTCTTTTGGAGAAACTCTAATACCTACCACATAGCACAGTGGGGATATATTTGGACCACTTTTCAATAGGGTGGCATTTTAGTGCAGCTAGAACAATTCAATGTTTAGACAATGATCACTTGCAATACATGCTATTTTATTAAAGTTCTGCACATCTTCCCTTGGTGCCATTTATAGGATTGGCAGACCGAGTCCACAATTATCAATGATTAACGAGGCTCCTCAAGGAGGTCCGTTACAAAGCCTTTCGACATCAACCGCCGAGCGAGATTCGTGTTTCACACAGCTCTCATTGCAAGGAAACCAGTTGAAATCAGACCCCCGAAAAAAAAAGTATTCCTGATCCAACATTGAAACATCCTAATCTTGGGGGCGCTGCGCTCATCTTTGCTATAAGAGGATTGTATCTTATTCTGTGGATCCCATAGCTGGCAACTCCTTGAGGAAAATGTCATCGCCTCTTATTTACATTTACTCAGCTTCTCTTTCAAAGAGAGTTCAGTCCAGAAATACATTTTTAGTTCAACCTAGCACTATTGATGAGATGGTAGGCACAGTCTGGTGCCGAATCATAAATGCATTGTTTTTTTGGCTCTAGTTTCAACTGGTTGCCTTGCAGTGAGAAATAGAGGATGAATGTCATTCGACAGTCCATGTTGAAACTTGACTTTGGAGGGCTTCGAGAAATGATTCTTCCACACATGACATATTTGTACAGGAAGACGTTATCGATTTACTTTATTACAATCATAAATAACAAAAAATAATACAAATGAATACAATTTTTTCTTAGAACAAAATTCAGAAATAAAATTCCTTCATTCATCATAAAAATAAATTTTGTGTCTAATTATTGACTGACTATAACAATTTGATCTACACTATTGGCATTGATTTAAGGAAATATGTTTTTTCATTTACCTACAATTCTTCTACACTATCAATGCTCTTCCCATCTTCATTCAAGTTCTGAAGAATTTGTAAGTGTTTAGTGAACACATCTGTAGCAGACTTTTCAGCTTTACAAAATTTTATGTACTCCTCACAAAAACTATTTCGAATTTTCTCTAGATCACTTTTTAATTTCTCGATGTTGTTCATGTAAGATGAAATACTCTTGATACTTTTTTGATATTTTGCTTCCAATTCTTCTTTAAATTGCTTCACCTGCAATAAGAGTTCCTCCATATTCTTGAGGAAGTCCATCTTACAACTTTCGTACTCAACTTGCCTTTTTGAAAGCAAATACTCAGTTTCTTTCAAAAGTTTCTCTTTCTGAGATTTGCATTGACTAACAGTTGTCAATTTTGTGTCATGAAGTTTTTCGGTATTTACTTCCAAGTCGTTCAATAGTTCTTCATTGGTAATAAAATTTTTCACGACCTCAACATTGAATTCAGACACGTCTGGTAATCTTTTGATGCACGCTTGATAGTGTTCCAATATGCTGTTTTCATGTAATAAGATGTCAGCCATATTCACATCATCATTACTAAGAGATTTGATTTCATTCTCAAGGTTGTCTAACATTTGTAAAAGCGTCTTGTGTTCACTTTCGGTGATGGTTTGTTCAATAAATTTTTTCTCTTGCAATTCCAATCTTTCAAAATCATATTCCTCCTTTTGCAGCTCCCTCTTCATCATCTCAATTTGCTTTCTCTTATCATCATTAGTTTTATCTTTTTTGGCTTTGAGCTCCATGTACTCTTCTTGCAAACTTGTAACACATTTCAGATCATCATTCAGTTTATTGACACTCTCGAGCAACTCTGCTTTCTTTGTTGCTGCTTCATTAATATTACTCATGAGATTTTGATGGTCTTCTTCCATCCTAACGCTGTCTTCTTTCTTTTTGCAAATATCTGTTCCTAGCCTTTCAGTATCTTCCAAAATTTGTTCTACGAAGGAGAGGAAGTGTATACAAATTTTGAAAAGGTTTTTAGTTCTTACAACTGTTGGCTCATAAATGTCTCCATGCAAAAATTTCATGCCAGCTTTTTCAAAAAGTGTTGACATTTGTGACATTTTTTGGAACAAGCGTTCTTCTGGGTCCCCTGATTCAGAATCTGTATCGAGCAAGTTTAAAGATGTACCAGCAATGAATGTAGCTCTCTCATGAAATTCCGAAATGAACTTGGAATAGAATCTGAATACTATTTCCGGAGTGGGACGAAGAATATCTTCCTTCGATATTTGGAATTGGGGAAAACCTCTCATGTGGGATAAAATATATTCAGCATCATCTGTATTCATTTTTCTGTAACCAAACGTAGGCTATTGATATATGGATTCGAGTTAATACATTGAACTATACTACTATTTAAATTTTTCATGTAATAAATACCTAAAATTTTGACTTTCTACTCAGGAAACAAAAAAAGACTTGAATAGTTATAGCTTAAAAGCCTAGTTTAGTTGATGCCTTTGAAATCACAGAAAAAACTGCCATTTATTAAAGGAATACTTACAATTCTAATTGAATACAATTATAACGATAATAACTGACAAAATTTCAAATAAGAAATATAAATAAACAGAAGACGAAAAAATTTCAATTTCAACACAGAGTCACAGAACATCAGATTCGAAATTCTGTGACAGATCTGTGACCACTCTCTGAAGGCATACAAAAACCATCTAGAGACAGCAGTTTCAACGGTCGTGCATATTAGTATATGCACGATCGTTTCAATGTATTATCAAATATAAGTATATTTAGTAATAGAGTCGTTTTTGTAGTTGACTGTGTTTTCCGCAATTGTAAAAAATGACTTTCGTTCCTGTTTTTTTCACTCTTAATTCAGTTCTCTTACTAAAAATTATTGCTGACTCTGTATATTACCGCAATAATCGACTTAGTTTAATGATTTTCAAAATTATTGAATAAATATCACACAAAGTATGAAGTAAGGCAATAAAGAAGGTTTTGATGTACTAAGTGTGGACTATTCTGTGATGGTCCTATGTACAGAGTGTTTCATTTGAAAAAAACAGAGAAAAAAAAGTAATCCCGAGTTTTGTGTTCACCCCTGGATATAAAAATTTCAATACAATTTCTAAACCACCAGATATAAACCCAAATATGCCTATATTTTTAGAAGCATTCTGCCGACGAAATTCAATAGAATGAAAATATCTGGTGAATTCTATTAAAAAATACATGAATGTAGCCTGTCACACATTTATTGGGTATCCCATAATATATCGGTAATAATCATTTAAACATAGATTTCATTAATCTTTCATTAATCAACTTTTTTTCCGAAACATTTCTTTGTATCTTCAATAGGCCAGCAGCTACCATGCCCCCATACCTACTGTGCATTTGGTTTACCAAGAGGTACTTCCGAACATTGACAATTGATAACAACCTTCTTGTTGAAGCTACATCTGCCAAATTAGTTGTCATTTATTCATTCTGTTTTACCAAATCACCATGTATGGATATATCATTCAACAAAATGTGCAAAAAATAAAATTGTTTTAACAAAATGAGTGTTCTGTTAGGGCAACGTATTGCGCGCTTCGCCGCTTTTACGGTCCCCTTGATCGTCCTATCTAGAGAATTATTCGCAATGTAATGGATTAATTTGAGTCCACTGGTTCAGTAAACGATCGACCAATACCCGTACGTCGACAAAACGCAAAATCTACAGAAATCATCGCCGGTGTCTGTGGCACGAAGGTAGTCGATTTCGCGTCGCTTACAAGAACTCGGCCTTTCGCAGACCACAACTTGACGAAATTTTGTGTCGTGACTTGGGCCTGCACCCGTAAAAAATTCAACAGACTCGGGAACTGAAGCAGATGTAATGAATATTAGATAGACTGTAAAGTTTGCAGGGTGATACACAGATGGCGATATTAGTATTAATTCCATATGCTTTTTAGTTAATCTTAACCTTCAAAAGACAAGTGTACACATTTCACAGCTTGCGGGATAGAACCATTTGAGTAAAGCAACTTTTTTTAGTTTGAAGAAAACGGATAAAAAAGGATTTCGAGTGTTAATAACGCATTGCTTTACTGTTGAAGCCACAGCTTGGATCAAAAAACATTATTCGAACTTTGCACCAGAAAAATCAACCGTTGAGAAGTGGTTTGCTAAGTTTAAACGAGGTGAAATGAGCACCGAAGAAGGTGCACGCAGAGGACGCCCTAAAGAGGCTGTTACCGACGAAAGCATAAAATAATCCACAGAATAATTATAGATGACCGCAAAGTGAAGTTGATCGAGATAGCTTAGGCTCTGAAGATATTGTAACGAATTAAAGCACTGACTGTCTTAAACTAATTTATTTTCTACAATATTCACGTAACTAATTTATTTACACACGTTT
>WOGN01008318.1:0-11366 GCA_015342105.1 Leptinotarsa texana
GTGTAGAAATAACGATTTGGTGTTGGGAAAAAACTCCAGTAATATTCATTACTACACCAAAGGTTCCAAACAGTACATCACAAGTATATCAGAAGAACACTCGAAACTACATCCCTTCAAAATTTAACTCAATAATGTCCTAAACTATACTTTTTGAAAACTTTTTCAGTCGAATCGGGACGTTTTTGTGGAATAAGCTTCTAGCGACCTTTTCTCCAACCGAATGTTGTCTTCACTGATTCAAAAACAATTTTTTTCAATGCTTATGCGTCACTATTTATACAAACAATGCACTTATGGTCCCGCACGTCAGTGTCAAATTCGGCTAATATCAACTCAAAATGAAAACTAATTTTCACCAATTACGCGGACATAAATAATCCTCGATGTGATTTCCGGCTCGGAACTTTTCACTTCCTCATTAAACAGCAATAGACGGTAAAACCGATAGCTCGCAATTTTTGCCAAACTACAAGAAATATTCGTTTCAGCACCGAACTCACTCGCGCTAATACCACCTATAGGGTAGAAAGAGATAGAATTATGACGTCCCGATATCACTATTCTCGAACTGATCTTCTCAAGTAATTAAGGCATTGACAGAAACGATTCCATAAAACCAATTTGAAACGTATTCTCCATTCGATTATTTATAGACTTCGGATTTTCATTAAACTGTTTAATATCGGATTATTCGTGAATTTCAGAATATAATGCTGATTCCTCTTTGGATTCATGACAGACCTATATAATCGCAGGTAATTAAGAAACGATTCTGAAATAACTGAGCTTCTTGGAATATATGGAAACCTATTAAACTAAGGCCCATTCTATTAATTTTGTACTCCACTGACCTGAACTTTTTCCTGGCAAGCCACAAACAATACTAGATAAGGCAGATCTAGAATTTAGAAGATTGCATATCCTGTTTCAGATCAAGATCATCTGGCCCTGTTCAAATTGGGATGTACTTGATGAACCAACAATTTTGCCGATTCAACCATAACTCAACCATTATTATTACGTATAAGAAAGTGATTACTTCGTAACACGTAGTACCTGCCAAAAAATAACTACTTTCCGGGCTAAATATATCCGACAGACATTAATGCAAGTTACCTCTCAGGTCCTCGTTGCCGTTGGTGTCGAAGTTTTCCTGCATTGATGAGAGGTAATACCTCTAAACAGTCTGTAGGTGATCTACTCGATTGAATTCAGCATGGTTCTACTGCAGGATGAACAAGATGCATTTGAAAGACTACCCTTTATGACGTAACGTCCATAAATGTCTGCCGGATACATTCTATGTCCATCGTGGTATTAGACAGAGAAGTAGTTGTTTTCTGGCACGCATTAACAAGAACTTACTGTGTAGGTACGTTCGTAATATTTATTTTTTTATACGGATTTATCTCTCTTCGATACAGTCATCAGATTCATTTCAATTTGTATTATTATTACATTTTTGTCATACCAAATTTGAGGTATACGTGGTTAATGGAAAATTGCAGATAAGAATTTGAGATGTTTTTTGTTTGGATTTTCCAACCGTCGATGATTGCACCATATCGGTGCCACGAAGTATTTATGATTTCCTATACGGGGACCTCATATAATCCAAGCCATATTTGTTCAAAGTGTTTAATTATGATTTAGGCGCCATTGCTCTTTATCTATGCCTTATAAAACCCTTATCTCTATTAATTATTCTCGATTTTTAAATGATTTATTTTACAATACGTTAACAGGTTATTATAATATTTACTAATGTTTCTTCTTTATTTTTCAGAAAAATATCTGATATGAATATGATACTGTTGACAATATTTATCATAATTTTGTTTGCTCAATTATAAATTATACCTTAAACATAATTTATTTATAATATATCTGGTATAGTGACTGCGATCTGATTTCAGTTATCTCAATATTGTTAAAGATGAAACAGTGAAGTTAGTTGAAAGACAACATGTCTCATCAAGACAGAGTGAGTTCCAACTTCATCAAATATTTACATTTTTCGTAAACCGGTGAAAAATACAGAAATGGTGTCATTTGAATTTAATCCTTGAAACTGAAAACTTTTAATTAGTTGACATCATGGAACATGAAAAAATAATGTTTCAATATTACTATCAACCAACTTCTGGATTATTAATTTTATGTTTCAGAAATCACATTCAAATCCATGAGAATTTCGTGTCAAATAACCTTAAATAATCTCTCTTGACCCACTTAGGTTATCGATACCTTGTCAGTTTATTGACAGTTCATTACAGTGAAATGCCTAATGGTTTTCATTCAAACTATCTTCATTTCCACATATGACCATCGATTAACGCAGGTCGTACTGATTCATATTCTCTTCAGTGCTTTTTCTCACTACCAGGTTTTTATTTACTTTTTGATTTCTATTTTCAAACCAGGTTCCAGATGGGCTTGTTACTTAAAACTTTAAACGTAGCTCATAACTGTAAATCAATGAAAATAAGTGAAAAACAAACAACTAAATTATACCAGAATGCAAAAGCGTTTTACTCGTGATCCAATAGTAGATAGAAAAATCAAACCAAAAATGATAAAGTTAACGCGTTTCCAAAAGAGGTCCATTGCAAACCCAACCTTCGACTTTTGTAGGTTTCACTGCAAAAATGCAACTGAATGATACTGTAGCCCAAATGCGTTGCATTCATTGATTCAATACCAGATAACGCTGCTTCGATTTGCCATGATTCGCAGCAGAGGTATGCAACATTTTACTCTTCTGTTAACCAGAACAATCCTGAAAGGGACAAGGCGATGACATCGACATATGCAGGTTACACTGCAACCATGCAACTGGATGATATCAAAGCTCAGCATATTTGCATTCGTTGATATTGTAGGTGATAGCGCAGCGTATTTGCCATATAACTCATTCACAGTATTAACCGGTTCATAGATTCAACGAACGCCTTTGGAAGCCTCGTTCAATTTGATTGAGAGGTGTCATTGTCTTTTCCTGGGAAAAATGGAATATAATAATGGTGAATAATAGTGGTGGTAGTTACGGTTAAAGAGACAGTAATGCACAAGAAAATGACCAAAAACGACAAGATCAGCTTCAACGGGAATCGGAAGCAGAAGAGTTTGCAAGATTATCCAATCGCCATTAGCAAGCTAAGGAAATGCAGAAAAAGATTGACAATGTTGAACTCGCGAATACCAAAGAATGAATGGCTGGAATAAGATTGATCAAGACTGAGGACGCATATTCCTCTTGACTCTAGGAACTGAGCATGACGACCAAAGGGTATTTCAAGTCGCTTGAGCCGAGTCACTTGGTCTAGTTTTCTTTGGGATGTTATATTAATGTTCTATTTTGTATATCGGTTCCTTGATGGTTATTTATGTCTTCTTTCGAATGTAGAATTTCAATAGTAGTATTGCTTCCCAATTCAGAAGAACCGTTCACAAACGAGCTCACCTCTGAAAATATTTCCGGAATGAATTCAGATATCAAAGGCTTATGAATCCATCGGAATTTCGGGGCATGCAGAGCACACGTCGAACCGGCCGTCGTTCCCCAAAACACTTCTAAAGCCACCACCGATATTTTTAATTGAATATCTCGTAACACCAAAGTGCCAAATGATTAAAAACAATCATAAAAAACGGCATCGAGCTTTGGTAACAATGACTTATGAAAAAAATCGCCTTTGACTCACCCCACGTACAGCGGACCAGTCGAATATTCCTCACTTATCACAAATTAAAGCCGCAAGACTTGGCGCAGTCCATTGGAAATATGCGATTTTTTGTTTTGAACGCCAATAAATTCACTTTGTTATCACGAACTTGTTCAGCGGTAATCTGCGACTTACGTCGTCGATGAGGACCTCGTTGCGTCGAGTTGAACCGAACGCGGTATGTCTGGGATTTGCAATGCCAGAGCGGAGATATGCAAAAACATCTACCCTTGTAAGGTATCGGTTTGAATTATTGTTTTAAATATATCACCCCGGAAATTCCCTTCTGTTCGATTTTATTTTTTACTTTTAATAGCCCGGATTATAAAACTAAGGGTTTCAAGCCAAAAAACAAATGAAATATGTCTTGGGATGAGATGGAAAGGTTTTTTACCATTTTCAGATTATTATCTCAATGCTGAAGGTTGAGAGGAATTACCGAGTCTTTGTATCTGATAATTCCGGCAAAAAGTAATGTTGAAATCGTCGATGTTAAACAATCCTACTATGGGAGAATGTCACTAGAAATGGGTAGAATACTTTCGACATAGACATTATTTTTTGAGTAACGTTTTCGAAATATTATTTATTGTTAGTTTCGATGATTTATTTGAAATATACTCACTTCCTCTGGCGAAGACAAACACGGGCGTTCTACCAATCATCAATGATTATTGATGCGGTATTTTACTTTGAAATAGATAATTATTTGCTTCTTCAAATAATGAAGAATGATATAAAAGAAATTGACAGATACCAATGAAAACTCTACTTAGATAATGCGAAAGAAAGAATTATTTCCGCCACACTCGATTCAAAGTATCTCTTTTTTTATAAATCAAAATATTTTCACGACGAGTTTTCATTAATAGGATATGAATGTGATCAGTTGGGAGCCGGATGGTATTGAGCTCGTCTAAAAAAATCACTGCTACTGTGAATGCGAGTTTTGGGACTCAACGAATGACTTTTATGCTAATCTCGAAGCGAGAGAGTTTGGTTGTTCATTCTTGTATATATTCATTCCAATTATCTGGTAAAGACCTTGACATTGTTGGATTTGAATAATTGGAAAACAATAATTTGTGAGATGAATTTTTAATAAGGATGGTCAAGATATGAACCCTGTGGGACTCAGTAATACCCCTCATATTAGAGTAGCTGTGGAAGTTCAGCGAAATCAAAAAAGAAGCCAAATGAATCAAGTTTGTGAATGAGGATTTTAAAATGGATCTTATCAAAGACTTCATAAGTCAAAGAAAATGAGGTATTTTGTCGAATGTCTCCGCAGATGATCAAATCAGATGGAAAAAGTTCTTTCAGTTGAATTCTTTGTGGATTCATAAACTTGGTGGTAAGCCAGATTTAAGATTTTTCTGTGGTTTTTACATAAATGATTGACCAATGGCCAATGCCAATCAACAACTTGCTTGCCATTTCCAAAATATGTTTATCCCCTTTGTGAAATTCATAGTAGACCTTTAGATTTTAAATGTGATTCGTATGTTTTTTCACTCAATAGCAGGTAATATTAGTAGCCGGAAAGTACGCCAAATACGAAAAGTCAATAGTTTTCTTATGAACTATCCATTCACATAGTAGTTTACAAAAAATATGAATTGAAATCAAGTAATTGAAAGCTAAAAAACAATACCCAGAAAACATTCTGCGACCTCTTATGCATATTTCCTTTGGTTAAATCGATTCCTTGAAAATATCATTCACTATATTTAATCGTTGATATCGTAGTATATATACATCCTGCGAAACATTTCTCAATTAATCGGGCAAAAGGGGTTCGTTCTACCCCACGAAATTAATCAATGCATCTGTATTTCACCTATAGGGGTTGGATTAATATAATGTCTTCATTTTCCTGAAGCAATTGATTGATTTTGAATGCTACGTCATCACTAATTCTAACTTTGTGAGGAAAGTTCCACCGTAAAATTATATTAAGATTTGAAAGGGAAACCTATATCGATTAAGCGGGGGCTGTATACAGTTTCAGTCATAAAGTTTTCATGAAAACTTTATTTCAACAATAGTGATATGAACTACCAAAAAAAAACTAACAACAAATTAAACCGTTGAACTATATTCAAGAATCCATTAGATATTTTTCTTTCCAGATCAACCAACTTTTGGAGGAAGTTCAGAGGCTTCAAGGATGCCTGTCTAAACTCCAAGAATCATCTATGTCACAAATCAACCGTTTAGAAGATCAAATAGAGCAAAAAAGACAACACATATTGAGACTCGAAAACAAATTAGATTTACAGAAAGATTACGAAGAATTAAAAAGGGAAATTAGGTATGTCGAATTTTTTTTCCAGAAAACTGTGTCTTTTCTCAAATACGCTGAGCAATAAATCAAACATTTTTCTTATCTCCAGTGTGTGTGGTTTTACAATTTATTGTATTATTTATATGACAATCATTTTCAAATATGTGAACGCTGAAGAGTCATTGTATGTCTCATTTGTGGTTTTTTTTATTTCTTGCAGTATTCTACGATCAGACTTCACGAATAATCCGGACGGAAAAAGTATCGAATTACTTTTAGAAAAGTCTAAATCTTCATCGCAAGAAATAAGAGACAGATCACCATCAAGAGACAGTGAAGGTATGTCTAACTCTTTTTTTTTAATTCGCAATCAATAATTCCTTCTCCTGATAACGTTCAGTTCTAGTTACACCTCATAATATAATCTTAATAATAACACAACAATATGTTTCACACATTGTTTATCGTCACTCAAGGAGGTGATTTTTCACTAGGCGAAACTCTTTCCAAACGACACGTAACCTCTTTTTCACTTCAGCAGATATTTTAAAAAGGTGTATTGCCTTAAGAAACTAATTTATTATTGCTTGATCTTGTGAAACTTCGTCTTTATTGTTTTTATTAACAATTGAATGGCAGATTTCGTCACCATGAGAACCATTTGATTATATTTTTTACGAAACTTGAACTAGTTTCATTCTAGAGGAAAATAAATTTAAAAGGTTTTGTCAATCTTACCAATGCCTCGTTTCGACTGATGTGAAAACGTAATGATTTTTTATTGCTTCCTCATGGAATCGCAAGAATAACCTGAATTATTTCTATCTATTTGAAAATCTACCTGATTTTGATTCATTATTTCCTCTTTTAATGCTTCAGAGCATCTATCTAATTATGAATAAGGATTAATTATTGTGTTATGTTCATGAATTATGTTGAATATTTTTGGGAATCTTCTGTGGCCCGGTAACAGTATCGAACAATAAGATCTTATCGTGAGCTTTGTAAATCATTTTTTTACATTCTAAATTATTGTTAAATTACAGTCATAAAAATCATCCTTGTTCACGATTTCGACACTAAGCAATAATTATTATAATTGTTTCATATATGATGCTCATTCACCACTTTCATTTCTAATTGCTCTTCCAAACACAAACAGTAGGTCACACATATTCAATCTGTTTCAGCATATCTGAAATATGTTTCTCTGCCTCCTCTATTTCTGTCAAGTGAAATTCATATGAAAAGGATTGTTTTCTCATTCCACATAATTTTTAACCAACAAAAACTTCACATTTATTCTGTAATTTATTCAGTGAAGGAAATTCATTGCTATATCTCCCAAGTCAAATGACTTAATTAACAGAAAGAAGTTATAGAAAAAATCACGATCTTAGAATAATATTCATATTTAAGCAACAGCTGTAAAATATCCAACCTCATTAAGAAATCTCAAGCGAATATTGAGTTTGTTTACTCTTGTCAGAATTCTAGCAGTTACTACGATCCCACTATTAAATCTATTTTAATTCCAGCTGCTGTCCGTATGATAATTTCAGCTCAAGAATTATAGCAATTTTATAGATACCCTAAGTTGAGAGGTACTTAATAATCATATGAACATCTATAACATCTATATGAATCTAAAATGATTGGACAATTGAAAATTTCATGACTAACTTCAAATTTATGAACTCTTCCTCTGTTACCTATCGAAACCTCTTCAATCCATCAATTTCATCCATTATACCTTCTGTCTATGTGATGATTTCCTTTTTTTCTAGGGGTTGATCAACTTATCTCGCAAACCCCTAACCTCTCTGATATCTCTCCTAATAACCTCCCTCCGCCCTTCCATAACGTTGACGCGTTTGGTAGTATACTTGGCGAAGAAATTGTTTCTTCTTGGAGAAGGAATATTGAACACAATCGAATAACGCCAAAATCACCCTCTGCTTCTCTAGATGGGCCTCTGAAAAGTTCCACCCCGGTAAACGCAGATTCCACGGCAGAAAAGAGCACTGCATCGACACCTCAACCATCCGATCAATTGTGCCATCAATCGCCAGGTGAGAACTTGATGAATGGCAATCCGAAAAGTCCACAGGAAGACAACAACAACCACCACGTCAGTAACAACAACATTCCGCTGAGCGCAATATGCGCTGTCAACAGTTTCCTGAGGAATGAAGACAGCTTGAAGAGCCCTTACAGGTTCGAAGACCATCATCGATCGCCGTTCAAGTTTGCTGAAGATTTAGGAATGGCTCCTGGCTCGATGGTTGGGAGGTTAGGAGAAAGCCTAATCCCGAAGGGTGATCCGATGGAAGCCAAACTGCAGGAGATGCTGAGGTACAACATGGATAAATACGCCTCACAAAACTTAGGTGAGATGTCTTAAAACTTGATTTTGTTTTAACATTTATCTAAACTTTTTCTTCCATCCAGATACTCTCCATATAGCGAGGAGGGTGCGGGAACTGCTGTCCATACACAATATTGGCCAAAGATTGTTCGCAAAGTACGTTTTAGGATTGTCCCAAGGGACTGTTTCCGAGCTTCTGTCGAAACCGAAACCTTGGGATAAATTGACGGAGAAAGGAAGAGACAGTTACAGGAAGATGCATGCCTGGGCGTGTGACGATAATGCCATTCTCCTGCTGAAATCATTGATACCAAAGAAAGGTAAGACTTCGTTTCTTCCCATACTTCTTTGACTAATTTTCCAAACATCATTGTTGTTTCTATTTCTCCATTATGTATTGCTTAGGCAAAACCTATAGAAGCTTCTTAAAAGCTTCTATACAGCTTCTGTACAGGAAAAACGAAAGACATATCAGATAATTTTCAATTGATTGAAACTAATTGCTGTCGATTAACAGCAATACAGAACCATACTATATGAAAATCAGCATTATCCAATATTTCTTTCCACTAACGCTTAAATATTTCCATGTCCATAAAAATACTTCACTTTTCAAATAGCTACAGAGAAAATAGTTCAATGGAGACCGACCAATCAGTAGGTTCCTATATGTCGATTCACTGATTACTTAATATATAGCAAAAGTTGAAAAGATACCGATATATACTAACATAATCAACATAAGCATATAGGGATGTTGATGATGTATTTTATAGAACGTATTTCTCACTTTTGCGAAGCACTGTATTGATGGAGAAGTAGAAAGCCAAAATTTTTTCCAAACATCAATCTATTCACAGAATAGTTGTTTTTATAAATTTCTATTGAAATGGGACGTTTGAAATGCAAAAGGTGAAGATTTTGCAAATATTCACATTCATTCATAAATTGTTATTGTGCCCTAATAAACTACTAATATTATTTTAATGCAAGTAGCAATTTGTAATAAAACGAGCCTAGCTTAAGTAGTTTCATTGTTATATCTTACCGACGATCATCTCTCGATCTTAATGCACGTTTCAATAAAAAAATTACGTATTTGGGAAATAAGAAGCAGCTGCAATCAAGACTAATTATAGGCATTTAGCTTGAATATAGTGTCTGGAAACGAAATTAGATATCATATTGTATTATCGAAAAAAATACGGGGTCAATTATAAATATGTAATAATAAATAATTCATAAAACGCCAATTACACCTATAGACCGTATAGCATTTATATATTTCCATGTTAAAATATAATTTGAGATTAGTTGTGAACTCATGAATCATTTCCTGTCGTTCGGCCGGGACTAAATTGGTTTTGAGAAACGTTTATCATGAAAAACCAACGAAATAATCCTATTGATAAATATATTTATATCCGTGTATGGATCATTGGAAAATGTCGGACCAGATTGAAATAAACTGGTAGTGGTTTTACACAATGAGCACAAAAACAGTTTCTGAACATTACAAATGTACAAATGTATATTTTTACATAATCTGCAAATGATAATTTTTTTGTGTTCAAACTTTCGGGACTTTTATGAGCTCTTCTTCGGGAAATGAAAAGTGGGGTTCTATAATCTAAGCCGCAAAAATTATTTGGAGTTTTAAAAAACATTACTGGTATATGATGAAAAAACACTATGACATCATAGCCATCAAAATGGTATATAATCATGTATTCTGCTTGGTAGATGAACCTTGAAAGTTTCAAGTTCACATCCATTCTGTGATCCTCCAAATTGATTGATTCTGAAACACAAATAGTATAACAGTCTAAGCGCAAGAAGCAACATTTATCAGATATGATAACAATATTGGACTAGCAGTATAAAATTGCAAGTGATGCTGGCAATCAGAGAAAACCATACCTTACATATTATTAACATATAGAACAGAAAGAAGAATCTAAAGAGATGGGAGCCAACGTGAAAAAAATCGGAAAAACTGACAAGCATGCAGGGCTGAGGATCCTATTGCTGAAAATGAGTGGCTCTAAAGAAATCGGCTCTATCATATTGAATTATGAAGAAATCACATTTTCTATTTAATATCTGAACAGTAAAATAAACATAGAATAACGTTTCAGCTAGATTCAACTTATTACGACAAAAAAGTAACCTCAATCTGATAATTTCAAAACTATTGTTCGAATACTTCTCACGAATTGCAAAATTTCAACCTTATAATGATTCATATAATGTATGCCAAACGGATTTTTTTTTAATTTTCTCTCAACACTTAATCTGGATGTGCTCTGAATAGTTTCCATTTATTTATTGTATGAAAATACCAAACACAAAACAATAAGTAATTAGGAATTAGACTGTTTTAATTATAGAAGAGATTAACGTTCCTAAATCTACCGTTAAAAGCATGTCTCGTGTGCTACTGAACGAAGATAAGAAAATTAATAATTTTGTCTCTCCAAAATTCTGGTTCAATTCAAGAAAGTAATGTGTGTTGACTTACAAATATTCTAACTGTGTATACGCATCGAGTGATTCTGAAAGTGCTGATAGATTAAGGAAATAATCATTTATGAAATTACTTGAGATTATTATGATTTGAAAGTATATTGGACAAACTAAAAAGCTATAAAAAGTCGTTTCATGGAACACATGGCACCTATTCAAATTCAGATCATTCTTCTATTGCCCAGCATGCCCTTGAACAAAAATATGAAATGAACAAACAATACATTTTTGTAAACGATATTATTTTTTTTCACACACCTCATTCTACTAATAGATTTATTTTAATACATCAGTTAATGCGTATTTTAATTCACAAACAAGGTAAAGTGATTTGTTAATTCAATTAAACAGGAAACTAAATTGTTGAACCGCGGTCTGTAAACGATCATGAATCACATCCGAAAATAACAAAGTCACTGATTGATGCACACTCTATACATATTTACAATGGAAAATT
>WOGN01008320.1:0-11366 GCA_015342105.1 Leptinotarsa texana
TATATATACAAAAGGAGCAAACCAGTTTCTTTCAAGCATGTACGGTCGAAAGGACCAGTAACAAAAGTTTTGAAACAATCAATTCTGCTATTTGTTAACATATATTGAGATTTGATCTGATCAATTTCAATGATAGAATAGTAACTATACCTTTCTCTAGATGTGATGACTCTCGGTTCATCAGCTAACCTCTTAATGATGAATTTTACAAATTGCACTAACTATTACACCTACTGTAAATATTGATGGCAAATCATCATTATATATGGTAAAAAATTTTGGATATAAACGATTTAATTGACCACACTTATTCCAACCATTTATATAAAATTTACATAATATAACACTTTGTATGAATAATTATCATAAGTCAAGTTGATGAGCGGTTGTATTGAAATAAAAACAATAAAAACTAGTAAGTTGCGAGGGTGGCTACCTCCATCAGCGGGGTCTTGTTTGCGCTTCCTCTTCTTGCCGCGAGTGGCGTTGGCGCGTGATGACCAATCGGGATAGAGCTGCATATGCAGCTGTCGTTCGCGACGGGCCAGCTCATAGTATTTGGCCTGCTCCTCCCTACCCAGCGCGTGCCACTAAACAGAACAGAGTCAGCAATTTTTCGTACCGGCAGGGCACCAAGAAGCGCGCAAGAATCGCCATGCCGGCCACCCCAGACTTTTTGGCCGCCACCAATCTATTTTGGCCGCCACCGACCCATTCTGCTCGAACTCGCGAGTATGCACGTCGTTCAGAGCACCGTTTCAAAGTTGGGGTGTTCTGTATAACCAACATCCGTTCAAAAACTCAAGTATATACATATACACTCCTTTCGAGCAGAGTCATACATATGAGGATACAGTTCAATTATAGTTATGATTCATGACTATTGGCGTTTGAACGGATATTGGATCAAAGAAACTGGTGGTAACGATGAAGAGAAAAAGAGTACAATAACTCTCTTCTTCCAATACATTATGTCGTCTGCCAGTTCCAATTAGTAGTAGAGTCGAGTGCAGTTTGTTAGTCTTTCACGCAAAAGTATCATGTGCACAGAAATCACTCAACACATTGTCGTTATGCGTCATTTGGAATATGGCAACTATTCAAGTGAAATCACAATAATAATTCAATACTTAAATGAACAATCCCTTGAATATTTTCAGATTTTTGTAATGATCACATAAATCAAAAAAGCATCATTACAGACATCATGTTGGTTTTTCAGTGCACATAACTGAGAAATAAATTTGGATTGGCACTCTATTAAATGTGGGTGCGCGGATATAACTACCTCCCGACTCGATAGGTGTTCGTTCTTTTTTTCGCTTCTTCTTCTTGGTGCCATAACCGTAATTGTCCCGTGCGCTCCAGCCCGGGTACAGCTGCATGTGCAATTGGCGTTCCTGACGCGCCTTTTCATAATACTTGGCCTGTTCTTCTCGACTCAACGAGTGCCACTATGCACATATATAATTGTACTCTAACGTAATTATATCACTCATACATAACATCCATTTTGTATCCAAAATGACTTCAGATTGAAACATATCATCAAAACAAAAATGATAGTATCTTAAATAAAAAGTGAGACATATATGAATCAGTTCAATATCTCTTTATAAAAGGAGTATAGATAAGAGAGTAATATTTGGTTTGTTTCAATCCGAAGTTTATATAGGCTTTTCACATCATAATCATTCGAAAATAAATTGAGGACAATTTTAGACATTTCACAACAGATAAAATAATCATGATTTTTTTCACACTGTAACAAATCACGTTTAAAATTCTGACTTTCACTTTGTGAGAGCTGCGTTGGAAGTGTTTTTTGTTCAACAATACTATTGAAGGCAGACGAAGTTAATAAACTTCAATAATCATTTTCTATTTTCAAGATTTTCAGTTTTTACTTTAAGTATTTCCGCTACAATATCAGCTGGCTTCTCTTCAAATGTGTATATTTCAACTGAAGTTAAGGTACCGTGTTAGGAATTACACGTTAAAAGGGAAGACCTCGTTAGTCCTTAGCTCACACAAGTTTCTCAACTTCAGAGAGTTGTCATTCGTATGGGGGCGATAGCTGATTAACGGAAAAACAGATTTTTTGAAACATGTTTTCAGATTCCTTTCAGATTCAGATTTTTCCAAAGTCATTCGACACAATTCTGATTTGTATCAGTTTCCAAATATAGCGAGTTACTTTCAGTGTGATATGGTGCTTTGATCAAAAATAATATCGTAAATAATCAATTAATTAAATTAATTTGTTTTTCTCAGAACATATTTCAAAATAAAATTAGCCTTATTTTAAGAAATTGTTACATTCTGAAATGCAATATCAATGAATTATCAATAAACAATATTTTAGATGGATTAGCCATTTCTTGGTTAGGTGCACCTTGTCTACCTCTCTAATTCTCTCTTGTGTCCAATGGGTTTATGTCTTTAAATAGAGACTAATAATACTGATTGAAGATGAATGTATTATTGAAGTATAATTTTCATGGCAACTTTTTATAACATAATTAATATATTTCAAATCATGACTTCAAAATATATCTTCTCGGTGATTTGTCACTTAATACCAACTTCTTTTGTTTAATTTATTGTCCTTGGTTCTTTTTCTCCTTGACTTTGTTTTCAGAATGAATATAATCAGATAATGAATTAAGAAAATAGTTAAATCAAAACTTCAAAAAATAATCACTCATCTCTTCATATATTTTTCTGTATAAAATGCAGTTTAAAAAAAATATCCATTTATATGGTTTTCATAAATGATTTTTTGTTCCACGATGTTAGTTTACATAAAAGAATTTTTGGGAATTACTAATTTGAAAGTAATTTTATATGGGGTATAATTATCAAATGATACCAACGCGCTAAAAAATTTAGATCATATGTACCGCTGCTATTAAATTATGCAGCAAGTCATGGGAAATGATAAAACATCAAATATATACCTACCTATATGTTTTATTAACATCTCAATTCAGGTATAGAAACTTACTAAAGAATATATCTAAAATTATTCATTGCAATAAATTGAATTTTTAGTACTTTGGAAGGAAAATTACGACATTTTTCCCCAATGGGTAGAATAATTAATTATATTTGGAATATATTTATAAAGCAATGAGGAAGTGAAATTTATATCTCATTTCTTTAAAACTGATCAATATTTCAATTGTGTTATATATTTTTGAAAACGTTGATGTTTACCTTGAATGAGCTCATGCCTTTTCGCTTCGATTTACTCAAAGTCTATCTTCATTACTAGTAATCCTGAGGCTGTCACCTTTCGAGTATTTTTTATAAATGAGTGCAACCCTCACTATTCCTTTCATTTAGAATACTATTTTTTGACTTGTAACAGAACTTTCATCAGCAACGAACCAGAACTTTCATCAGCAACGAACCAGAACTTTCAGCAGTAACGAACCTATAACTACCTATAACTTTTCAGTTCTAACTTGATTTGCCTTCTTTTTTGCTTTATTCTCTAAATAATTTTTTTAATAGTCTGTTGAATCAATCACTGCTGTAGAGTTCTTACCTGAGCTGAAAGATAATGACAAACCATGTTATGGATGACTGGCATTTTCAAATGATTACAAATGCAAAAAACCTTATGGATTTTTTAAATTGGGATGAAAGGAAATTGGTGGAGAATCGATCTCATCCTGTCAACATTCACACAAAACTACTTGTATATTTATTGAAAAATACATATATTCCTTACCCGTCGACCTAGAATCTGATTGATGGCAGCGCTTTCTTTTAATGTACATTCAGCAACAACTTTTGCCCTCATTTCCTTCATGTACAACATAAATGCGTTGAGGGGTTTCTTTATATGAGGTTTCTTCTTTTCGTTACTGTCCTGGTTATTCTTAGCGTCTAAGTTATTTTTATGGTCCATTTGAGACCTGAAATTTAAAAAATGTAATACAAATGGCAATTATCAACGCAAATAAAGTTAAATTTGAACAAATCAAAGTTCTTTTTCAGATTGTGGAAGGTGAAAATTCCCAAAATTCAAGTTACATAAAGTGTTGTATGAAAGACTATTTTCTCTGAAGGAGATAATGATCTTTGATGTTTTTAGGTTTCAAATACATAGTTATTATTGGAATTAATGAGTCAACAATTGTTATAGCTTTTTTCAAAAGCTACAACTCGCGATTTGATCTCCACAAACTTTATTTGAAAAATATATCGTATTCATTTCACTTGAGAAAGCTACTGTACTAGCGAAACATGTTGTGATTGTGATATATTTTTCAAATAAAGTTTGTGGAGATCAAGTCTTGAGGTGTAGTTTTTGAAATTACTATGGATCTTCATCAAGTAACAGTCATATCAATCAGAAAATTCTTTTTCCAATTTAGTGACAATCAATTTATACTGCATTGCAGTTGGTAGTAGTGTTTTTTCATTTGTAAATGAACTCTCTCGGTAGATGTCTCTCAGTACAGTTGTACCATGTTGGGAACATTTCTTATTCTTGACAAACACAAAATTCTAGATTCTGTGCCATAGTTCATATGTCACATTTCAGCCTCCTTTTCAAGGTCACATGTGCTTTCCACTTATTGGTTATTTTTGAATATTTTCAAATAATTCCAACACTTTTTGAATAACTTCATGAAGATTTTGTGTCTAGTATTTTACTTCAACAAATTTTACCGTAAGGATACACCTTCATTTCCTTTGACATGTTTTTATTTACATAACTTACACAACACTACTGACATAGCCCTTGTTTTTTAAAAAAATATTTTTACTTGTATTTTGCATAAATATTATTGTAGCTTCCCTGAAAATGGTAATAAGCATTATCAACATATTGTAATAATTTGTTTTGTAAGAGTACACTAGTTCTGATGTATAGGCCGTTTCTTTCATCATGTGGTAACATTGCTGGTAACCATAACGGATATGCAGACGATTATATGGAAAGAAAGGTTACTATCATAGAGAACAGTACTTTGGTCAATGAAAATTCACAGGAACTCTAGCCCTTATCGAGTTATATAGAGAAAACTAGAAAATATTGTTTTTGATAAAACAACATTTTTGATAAATCGTTTCATGTCAACACGGCCATGATCAGCATTTTTTTCGAATTTGAACTTTTCTTTTGTTACAAAAACTAATTAATCGATAAAATCACAATTCAGTAGTATATTATACTTGATATTTGTATATCGTTTCATTTAAAATAACTAATATCATCGGTGACAACAATTTTCATTTACGGTCTTGTTGTTAGGTAAGATCTGGGGATCGAGCTGGCCAGGCAATTGGTCCATTGTTTCTAATCCATTTTGTTGGGAGTATTGCAGGGAGGGGCCCCGTCTTGTTGAAAATATTTTACTTTTTGTGGGTCAGTGGCAATTCATCTGATAGTCATCAAACTCGTTGGATAAAAAATTTAGATATATCTTAAAAGAAAGGACCTAGTATGTTTGTTGCCAAAATTCCCAACCAAACATTTATTCCAAACCTTTCCTGGACATTGGTTCTTCTGTGTTTATGTTCATTTGAATTATTCGACCTGTGATGCAGACGTTTTTGTTAAATCAGCCAATGTTAGTGAATTTTTATTCGTCCGTCCATATTATTTTTTTACAAATATGTCCAACTTCTAATTTCTACATCTCAATCGCGTCGCAAATCGTACACTTTTTTCGTAATCCCTTTCATTAAGGTGATGAACTTTGCGTATCCTGAAGCATTTGTATTTTTTTTTAAATTTCTGGTAAAGTTCACGGAAATTCCTAGTTCGCAGGCAATTTACTAGAAAAAATAATATTGATTGATCTTGATTGATTAGGGAAAATCCCTAATTGAAAAAAAAGTATTTTTTGCTTTGTTAATCTTTGATATAATAATGGCTTACCCCAAACATTTATTTGGATCCTCACATGTCCAGTAACAACAAATTTTCTAGTTGTATTTCTATCAAATGCATTACAGTCTCTCAAACATATTTCTAATTATCTAAACATAGTAATGTTTGGAATACGACGATTGGGGTATAGCTCACCATACATATTTCTTGCCAAAAGATGATTTCTATTTGACTTTGCATAAATAAATAGCATAGCATCAGCCCTTTCGTCATTTGAATACATCTCTAATTTGTAACCGAATGCATAAACATACGCCAGTTCTTAATAGATATCAACAACTATTTTTCATGCCAAAGAAACCAAGTAAAGCCTACGAGTTAAAAAATGGTAAATGAAGTGAGATGCCGCTTTATTGTACCAAATTACACAACAATTGTAATTTAACCAAAAACTTAGTGCAATTATTTATTTCTAGTTAAGTTCTTACATGTACCTGTTTCGTCAATTTTGAATATTAAATCATTAACTGTTAAATAAAAACCAAAAACTAATATTTTCGTTGTTACTTCCAGAATTGAGAATTATAAAAATATTCCGTATATAAATTGATTCAGAAGATATCAACTTTGAAACAAATGTTACTGTAATAGAAAAATTTCCAAGATGGAAAAATACGAATGTTCGTTGAGTAATGTCCGAGGTATGCCAATAGAATACGTTTTGAAGAAATCAAAACAATTTATGAAAGAACTAACAACAAGACCGCAATTAAAAATTGTTGTTACTGATGATGCTAGTTAATTTAAATGAAACACTTTGATAATAACAATTGATAATAACCACTGAATTGTGATTTTATCGCTCTATCAATATTTGTAATGGAAGAAACAGGTCCGTACTTGAAAAAATAAGTTGGTGGTGGTTGTGTTGACACGAAAAGTTCAATAGAAGCACTTTAAAAAAAGACTAACACTGAAGAGTTTGACATTATTTTTGAAAAATATATCTGAACACCAACGGACTATTAGGAAACTACTTCATCAATAACTTTAACATGTTGATTATTTCTTTATAAACATCTAACAATACGTAATCCCAAAGCAGAATAAGATTTCATTACATGTCACGTCACTAAAAAAAATTATGTGAGAGTTATAAAAATTATCTGTAACAATCTTTTTGAAATCTTACTCCAATCTTGGATTTTGGCGCGAAAAAAATAGTTTGAAAACAAAACAAGTACGTGGTGAGGTTTTTACCGATTAATTTGGCGTCCTTCCTCTGTGTTGGGGTGTTCCATCTCATTTTTGATCAGTGCGTCAAATCCAGTAGGAAATTTACATGAACTGTAACACTTTTTATCTAACAAATTGTTTAAAATTTTGTTTGAACTAGGACTGCAATTCGATTTTGTTCGGGAAGTAGACGTGGTCAAATATGGATAATCCTTATTCATAATGGAAATAGAATTTAAATACCACATGGATAGTAACTTATTATTCAAGTTGTTGAAGAAAAATTGGGAATTCTCCTCAGGAAGTTTACTATTAATTGAATCGTTGAATGTATTTTTGTCGTAGGATCTGCGTGTTTCTTCGTTTTTGCACAAATATTTTCTCAGCTGTTCCGTGTGATTTGTATTTTTTGTGAGATCCAAACCTTGGTCGGTGTTTTTCTTCAGCGACAAATCTTCGGGTAGATCTTCATTTATGATAGGATTCACTGTATTGGTTTCGTTAAAGTTCGTCCATTTAATATTTTGATTATTATCTATGATGGAAAACGGTGCTACAATCGCTACTGGCATTTTTTTCAAAGTAAGATTCAGCGGCTCATCAGGAATTTCCATATTAAAAAATTGTTCAGGTATCACATTGGTATCTGATGTATCCCTTTTCTGTTATTCATAACAATAGCAAAAGTATCACAATGCTAGTAACACTCACTACACACTTCAATATTAGTCCAAACAATTCGGTTATAGGAATATGTAACTCACTTATTCCTAGCTCAAATATCAGTTTTAATCGAATCGAAGGGCAAAACGTTGTTTTTAAATGGCGCACATATTTTAGGAATCAATCTCAAGCAGATATCAAAGCGAATTCAAGACTGACGTGAGATCAACAAGTTTTTTTATGAAGCAGTATATCACAGAAAATCGATATGAATGGCTGTGGCGAGAGCTCTCCTTTGTTTGGGTTGGATGAGAAATGCGATTGCGGCACGTGGCTTGCCGAATAAACAGCACTGACGGAAAATTCACGAAAGATTTTCTAGAAGATGAATGATTTACTGCTATTAACCGAGTTTGTCGCGGACTTGAAGTCGTTAATATCAGGTGTCGAACGCGATATACATTTACAAACGCCGACTTGGAAATGTCCAATAGGCCCGATACTGTTGTTACTCGTTGAACCAAGATAGAAATAGGCATGCTCGTTAAATATCGCATCGTTACATTTTGATGGACTGATGCTCCGATTCATCTGGTGACATATTTACTTCGACAGGGAACGTTTGGCACTTCAAAAAATACAAAATAGTAATGGGTTTAGTACAATCATTTTCTACTACTTGAGGAAATTGTAAATTCGTGTAAATGCCGCATCAAATTAAGTGATGACCTTTCTGCTACAGCAAAGGAAATGTATTTGAAATATTAACGATTTGGTGTATTTCATCAGTTCGGACTTCCATTGTCTAATCTAATATAAATTGATTTGAAAATCCTGAGAAAACAATTAGAAAATTGATAAGATTAACCAAAAATAACAATTTTATTAAACAGAAACTGAAATTACAAAGAATTAACATACAAGCAAATAAAATTGAAATATAAATAAAAGTTATTATTAACAAAAATGAAAACAAATTGAAAATAAAAAGATTATCAAATCAAGTTATGTCACGACGTTTCGATTGTTAGTATCCACAATCCTCTTCTGCTGATAACTGCACTTATTCCTCCGAGATCTGACTATTTATATGGTCGCTCGAGTGCTTTTACCTATCCCCTTCACGATGTGATGTCCGTTTGGCGGGAATTGGTCGTTTTCCCTTGATTAGAGGCTTCCATATGTTACGTATCTCTACGCTAGCTTGACTAAATGCGTTGTTGGTCAAAATATACGCGGCTTCTTTGTGGATGATTTCAGCAAAGAGGAACACTGGTTTAGGAGAAAAATCAAAGAAGCCGCGTATATTTTGACTAACAACGCATTTAGTCAAACTAGCGTAGATATACGTAACATATGGAAACCTCTAATCAAGGGAAAACGACCAATTCCCGCCAAACGGTCATCTCCCGTTACAAACCAATGGAGCGAAAAAAATGAAGGGGGATAGGTGAAAGCACTTGAACGACCATATAAATAGTCAGATCTCGGAGGAGTAAGTCCAGGAGTAAATCCAGACGATTGTGAATACTAACAATCGAAACATCGTGACATAACTTGGTTTGAAATCTTTTAATTTTTATTTTTTTTTTCAATTTGTTTTCATTTTTGTTAATAATGTTTAATCTTTATTTTTTTCAGCTTTTCTTAATATTTCAATTTTATTTGTTTGGTTGTAGCTTGTATGTTAATTGATTGTATTTTCAGTTTTTTGTTTAATAAAATTGTTATTTTCGGTTAATCGTAATAATTTTCTAATTGTTTTTTTTCAGGGTTTTCAAATCAACTTAGATTAGACAATGGAAGTCTGAATTGATGAAATACACCACGAAACATTGTCAACCACCTTCAAACAAACGTTATTCCTTCTTCTTTGACACTTTCCACTTCAATAATCAACATTTTTCCAATGAAAATGTTAAAAAATGTACGGAGCTGCTTTTTGGTTACATATCTCTGTATTTTACGTTTTTAAGGTTGATTGCATGGTTAGTACGACTGATGCAGTCCATATTCCTAAAGTAATTCAAATGTTTTTTGCCTTCATTCTTTAGATCGTAAATTGGTTTTTGGCGGTGTATTACGAATTTGAAAGAGTAGGCAATGGCAAATACCATCCACTTTTTTCTGAAATGTCGCTAGTAACTAACCTAAAAATAGAATATCACCAGTAGTAGCATTCGTTTTCAAATTAAGTTTTTTTATAAGAAAAATGTTCATTATTGAAGTGAAAAGTGTCAAAGAAGGAGAAATAAGGTGTGAAGGTGACCTAGTGACTAAATGCTTGTGTTTTTAAATAGTTTATTTGGTGAAAAAGAAAGCTGAAAAGTTGCCCTTTCCTGAACTTTGGAGGCCCGTAACTTTTTAAATGAGTGAGAGCGCCGCTTTTTCCTTTCGGATCCCTGAACTACGCATCAAAATACGTAAGTACAGAAAAACATTTTTTCAAAATCGCCGGGTGTCCACAAAACGAAAATTTACCCATTAGGTGAACAAATATCTGAAAGTTCTGTTAGTGAACATAGTGTGATAGATTTAGAACAAATGTTTGTGAACGCTTCTGAAATAAAATCTTCTGGTAGAGAAGTGAAACCTGTTAAAAGACTTGCCTTATAGGGGAGATGTGAAGGAGTTGCTAATGTGTATTGACACTAATGTGTATTTATGATAAGTTGGTAACACTGAAATAAAGAGAGTATGAAACTGACCTTTGTTTATTTGGGGATACACAGAAACACCTACACAAAAAATTGTAATGCACAAAACAAATTGTCAAATAAACGATTTTGATTGATTGATTTAACATCTTGATGTAATCACTTGAACCCTTCCTTAGGTAAACTATTTTGACGTAAACACTCGATCTACAGCACTCTTGATTCTTTGTAAAATAAAGAGATCCAAAGTACTTTTGCATTCCATTCATTGAGGCGATAAGCGCATACCAGTGAAAGCCAATGGTTACATTTGGAAAAGATTCTGCTTCCATCTATTAACATGTGTAGAAAATTGGGTCAATATCAATTCGCGAGTAACAAGATTTTAACAAAACAAAGACTACTCCCCTCTTCGTGGGGTAAGTGATCATTGGGTCCGACAATCATATGATCATTATTGCAGTGAAAGGAATGGTCATGGGAGGATGTCCACAGGAAGGGGTCTTATCACCCCTTCTCTGGAACATAGTTCTGGATACCCTAATTGGTCACCTTAACAAAAATGGATTCTACACAATTGCATACGCAGATGACATAGTTATCATGCAGACCGGCAAATTTGTAAACATACTGTGCGATAGAGCGCAGGATGGGCTCAAATTAATAGAAACATGTTGTAAGGAACATTCATTGTCGATCAATCCCAAAAAGACTAAGATGGTCTTTTTCACCAGGAAAAGAAATTTGACGGGCTTGAAACCTCCCGAAATCTTCAAAAGCAAACTAAACTTCTCTGAAGAGGTGAAATACCTTGGTACTATCCTCGACAAGAAGCTAACAAGGAACTCTCATCTACAGTGTAGAGCAAAAAGAGCATACGTGGCTTATGAGCAATGTCGGAAGACAGTGGGACGGGCATGGGGTTTTTCACCCCGTGTGGTCACCTGGATTTACAC
>WOGN01008321.1:0-11366 GCA_015342105.1 Leptinotarsa texana
TTCAAAATTCAGTCTAAAATTAAAATAGATATCATTGAATATTACTTACTTGCAGGTATCGCACTGATGATGGCGTAATAGCCGAAGGCGCTTTGCAATTTACAAATAAAAATTTTTACACGAAATACGATTCCTTTCCTGATTCATCAGTCACGTGTATGCAGTTTCAACAAATCTCACCAGAAATCTTTTTATCGAAATTTCCAGTCTCCAATCTTGCCAATATAACAGGCTGCAAGATCAGATCCAGCCCTGGATGGCAATACGGCAAAGTGCAGGTAAAACAAATTTTACAACGTGGACTCTGATTTACGCGAAGGATGTTCAGCGTTGAAATTACTTTATAACACTCTCCGATGCCAGATGCGGAGTTTTACAAGATGTTATGGGGAGGATAATAGGGTAATGAACCAGTTTCTTCAATAAACGTTGATATTTACGATGGCATTTTTATCCCATATACAATGTCGGTATGAAATCCTATAAATGCTACTGCGAATAAGAAAACAGTGCAGGACGTCGTAAAGTTTGTTCTTGTGATGAGAGTTCTCATCATTAGAGGAATGCCTTGCTGAAACAGTTCGATTGCTAACTTCACCATTGTTTTACATCAACGAAATATAATTCATTTCCTTCTCTAAGTCCAGCCTTTAGTGTGGTTCCATTAATATTACGGAAACACAGGTTTAACTAAGATCGTTTTTGATAATAATGATGTTACATACATAAATCTTCTTATATTTCGATTACAGTAAGGCTTTCGACACCATGAATCATGATCTGATGTGCACTAAATTTGATTTTTTTGGTTTCAGTATGGAGGCATGTGACTTTATCAGTTCATTTTAAAAAAATAGAAAGCAATGTGTTGTGATAAAGGGTAGTCGGTCTGATAATTTGAGTGTGTGTCACGGAGCCCCACAAGGTTCAAATCTCGCCCCGCTACTTTTTATTATCTACACTTCTGACTTCTCCGAGTTCCTTGAGTTATTCAACATTCATACATATGCAGACATATGCATACATATGCAATCAGCTTATTGATCACGAAACATCGCTGAATAATGATATAAAAAGTCTTGTTCAGATCTCGCAGCAACACTGTCTAAACCTTAATCCTAGTGAATCATCTTCAATAATTTTTGGAAAAGCCAAAGATCGTGGAAGGGCCAAAGATAATATCGATTTGTATATTGATATACATTATGTGGAATTGACTGACAAAATAAAATTCCTAGAACTTCATATAGACTGTAACGTCAGGTTTGTTCATCAAGTCAATATTTTCATTCGAAGGACGTACGGTATTCAAACAGACAATATCTCAGCAGGTCTCTCAAAATTACCCTTTTAGACGTATTGATTCTATCTATGTTTAATTATTGTGATGTCATCTATGGCCCTTGTATCAATTCCATAACTTCTGCAAGAATTCAGAAAGTAGAGAACGCCTGCATGACACTAATATTCAGCTTGAATTACAGAGATCATGTGACCCCTTCCATCAATCAACTCAATTGGATGAAAATGCAAAACAGAAGAGAATTGCATTCCGCTTGTTTCATTCACAAACTGATAAAAACACAACAACCCAGTTATTTGGTAAATGAACTCCTTCCCAGACATCAGATACACTCAATAAACCTTAGATTCAACAATAATTCTGACACTCCGAATCATAACAGTATTATCTGTGAACGATCCTTCACGTATCATGCTATAACAATGTATAATTGATTCAGTAAATCTTTGAAAAATTCATCACTACCGCTATTCAAAAGTACACTTAAAATTGAATTGCTCAGCCAACAGTGATTTAAACATAAACATTTGTATTTCATTTTACTATTGTCCTGAAATTGCCATTTATTTTTTTGTAATGTTTCTTTATTTTTCATACGTGGTTGAGTGGAAGGATAGCGCTTCGCTAAACTCCGCCACGTAAAATGGAGACCATTTATTATTATTATAAATAGTTATGAAATTCAGATTCGGCAAAGTGTTGAAATCACCCAACTACATTCGATATCCTTCATCGAATTCAAAATACAGGTTTGTTCAATTTTATGGTATTATGAATATTAGAAAAAGTTCTGTGACATACGAAAGACCTGTTTTTATGAATTTATTGAATTATTGAAGTTTTCAATTCATATAATCAAAATTTATGTTAGAAAACAGTCACATTAAGACTGGGAAGTACAAGTGGAAATGTATAAAATACTTGAATGAAATGAAAAAAGTAAATATTGAAAGCTACTCTTAGCAGAGTATACATAATAATATAAGAACTCGTGCAACTTTATCAAAAAGATTTTATAGTGAATATGGTTCAAAGTTTTTGGGAAAGAAAGTTTTTGGCTTTCTACTACTCCATCTTGATAAAAAAAAATAAGAATTAGGAAATCTTCCAAAGAAAGGAAGGAACTCTATCTATCCTCACCAGTGAGGATGGCGGTATTCTATGTAAGTGCAATTTGTTACCATTTATTTGAAGTAGAACTCATGTGAATGATATCTGATTTTTATTCCACAACGAAGGTTTGAAATACAAAATGGGTAGAGAAAAGTATCGTCTGTATAATTTAGTGTAGGTTGAGTGGAAGAGCGCTGCTTCTCAACTCCTGTTGAGAAAGTACGAACTTTGCCTTTTGTCAGAAATGTAAAAAAATATAACCCCTTCAATTCATGGTTCAAAGTCTTGTTCAATTTTCTCTCAACATTCTGGAAATAGTAATAATAATAATAGTAGTATTAATAAACATGGATGGTTTCAATTCTCTCTTTTTCATTTATAAACTCTTAATTATCATCAGGAAAAAACCGAAGGCAGGTTGCCGGAAAAAAAAACACATATTCCATGCCCAATAACAAAAAGCGGAGTTTTATTATTACTGATATAGGAAACCTGTCAATGACTGTTCCTCCTCTACACCTCAAACATATTGTCCTCAATCCTGAATAATACATTAACATCCGATCATGGTGTCTAAAAGTGGTTGACGATGTTTCATGATAAGTTTCACTGGTTTGGAATTTCATTTTCTATTATCATATAATATAGTTTGAAATCCCTGATAAAACTAATAAATTCGTAAATCAAAATGAATAATAAAAACAATGAATAATAACAATTTTATCAAGTAATAAACTATGAAATTAAATCACAATAAAATAAAATTGAGCAAAAATTTAAAATAACTGTTTTTCATTCAGAAAAGAATGTATTACAAACTACTTCTTAGGAATGGATCGTACTGGGCTACCCGGCTGAAAGGAAGAGATGAATAGTGGCGAAATTGCAGCAAATTAATATCAGAAAACACAGCATCGACTTATTCCACATTCCTAATCTCTTTTGACATATGTCAAGTACTTTTGGAAATAATGCGAACAGAAGAAAATAAATGCAAGTATCATTAGATATTTCAATTCAGAACATGGAGACAGATTCCGAAACTTTCAGAAAAATATCTGTATAATCTCTTAACTTTTTTCGATATGCGGAACTATCGAATACGACAAACTACATATGGATAAAACGTTTTTCTTTATGAAAAATACTTTGAATGTATGAATTAACTTATCTGGGTGAACTTGAAAGTTTGTCTGTTCTACACCTGTAAGAAGTTTTAAATTGCTGAAGTTGACGATAGAATAGAATAGAATAGAATGGAATAGAATAAAATAGTTTATTGGCTACGTGATACATTTGAACAAATATTTGTTGCAAGTCAAAACACAAAAAATGTCATGAATATGACGTCATATATACAAATAAAACTATCACAATGCTTGTATAACAGAACAGTGCACATAATAATGAAAACAATCAATCAACTAGTGTTAAAAATGAGAACAATTGTTACTCACTCAAAGTCACATGAATTATCTATGTTGTATAACATGTGTTATGTGGTTCTATTCATCTGTAGAATATAAACAGTGATTCAAAAAATTATTTCAATTTTTGGTTGAAACAGTAGGAATTGAGTTGTTTTATGTTCATCATTATAGAATTTCAAATTCAATGAAATATTTTGTGAGGTGCTCAGTCTGAATCTATCAGTTCTTATCGGATTTCCTGATCTTGTAGGATATTCATGTGATTGCGATTTATTTTTATTAATTTCAATCAATGTTTCATGTACAAAAGATGTAGAAAGCGACATAATTTTGAGATGAATAAAAAGTGGGCGACAATGATCTTTAAAGTTGGCATTAGATATTAGACGTATAACTTTTTTTTTCCTTTTTTTTTGAATAACAAGAATCCTCCCACAACACTATGCCATATACCACGTGACTATGGAAGAGTCTGGAGTACGAAGATTTGACCCCTCTGATACCGACGAAATCCTTCAGTCTATCCGAAAGAGGTCGACAAAAAATATACTGTGACTTTCAAGTCAGTACAACAAATCTGAAATTGAAATTTGGCCTTACAGTCTGTTGCTTTACCGGTTTCACAGACATATAAAATCATTTCATTGTTAGTTTTGAATATCCACACAGAACTTTCTTTCATAATATACGAATTCATATTGGCATCATGGGAGAAAAAAAAGCCTTAAGACTTAAGTATGAAATTACATTTTTCGAATATAGGCTGTTGTAGACTACACCTGACATTCTTCAGAATGTAAAGGAAAGATTTATTTTTTTAGTTTAGTTTCACTAGTTCAAAATTGAATACAGATTCTTTGCTGAAGTTGATGTCTTTGCAATCCTAATATCGAATAATGGCGAAGGTGACTGCGCATTCGGACAATTTCACTTTTTGGTGAGAAGAGGCAAGGTGAAATGAAGTGTCGGACATTGGTGTAAATTTTTTAACGATTTCACGAGAAGGCAATTTCTGCTGCTTTTTTGTGAGCCCTAGCATTTGGTCTATTAAATCTAGCCTGTGCACATTCTGAACTAGTTGCTACCCGCGGCTTCGACCGCGTAGAGTTTGATTTGTCACATTAAGTTTCGTGAAAAATCATTTAAAACAGTTATAATATCTTTTTACCAAACCGAAACTTCAGGTTTTCAACTTCGAAACTGACAAAATTCAGTACAATCTTTGAATCCCTATTTTTTTCCCTTGGAGTGGAAATTTCTGATTCCTTTTCTTGATGCTTATTTACGCTATACAAAGAACCCACCTGCGTCATTCAAGATTCTAGGTTCCGTAGCTTCAGCTGTTTAGTAATATAAGAGCGGGCAACAGCTGGTAATTTATATTTTTACTTCGACTTCAATTCAGGTGAAACTCAAGGTAAATCTCTGCCATACAAATTGTCGAGATCTTTTAGATTTTTGAATATTTTTTCTCATCATTTCTCCCCTTTATTATCAAAATTATCGTTTATTTTCTGTCCCAGATCCAAATATTATACTTTTGCTCTCCAAATCCAGGTCAGAGAAGTTATAGGCATAGTTCGAAATTCATTTGAAAATATTAATTTTCTTAGTACATAATAATACGTATCATTTCTCGTCAGACATTTGATTCCACAAAGAGCGGTACATATCAAAAATTCGCGACGGACTATGACTGCTCATCGTTTTGAGGTTCAACTCAGTATACCTCGAACTTCACTATTCAAGAACTCTTCTATTTGGAGAACTGCGTTTATGTAAATGTTATCAAATGTTATCTCTACACTCAAATCCCAAGGGCTCAGTCCTTGCTCCTTCCTCATTTCTAATCTACAAAAAATCCCCAACTATGCTGACGACACTATCCTTTCCTCCTCCGCTTGTAACACCCGTAGATTACAAATCAAAGCACAAACTATGAGCGACCACTTCGAACAGTGGGGCAACACGTGGCGCATCAAAATAAATTCTACCAAAACCCATTCCATGCTTTTCAGAAATCCTCATACTACCATTCATAGTCCAAGACTCGGTAACCTACTTGGGAGGTCACCTTCACGAGGACTCTCAACTGGTTAGTCGACCTGAGAGAAACTCTGGACAGAGTCCTCCCCATGGAGGATCCAGAAAGATACCTGGGAAGAAGCTCCCATTTCTCCCAGCCAGACTTCTGGGAGCAATGAAAGATCCGTAGGAGCCGACCTAAGACATCCTGGAGGAGTATCCACTGGGAATCAGCCAGCGTACAGCTACATCCTGGAAGGACCTGACACCTGAACCAACACACACACACTAACTCCTAACTGCAACATGAATGAAAATCAAATTGCTCTTTGCGAGCCAAGCAATTCAAATCCAATGTGAATCACTACTTTCACACAGGCACCGCTCTTAGAGCGCCTTAAGGTTTCTGTAGTGCTCATCCTTCTTTTTTTGTATCAAAATGGAGTAGTAGAAAGCATAAAACTTTCTTTCCCAAAAATTTATCACTCCTAAAAAATATAACCCCTTCAATTCATATCAAAACTCTTTCATATATTACGTTGTTTAGCATTCATGTATTATATCTACTAGTATTATGAATCAGAGAATGTAGACTTTCACGTCCGGAGATAACTATGTGAAGGCTATTCTCAGGGTTTTTAGGTCGTAGTCTGCAGATTTTTTCATCACTGACGTCTACAGTAGTCATAATCAAAGGCGTCGTAGTGCCCGAATGAAAATGGTAACTCTGAATACATCTAACCTTCAATACTTTTGTTATATCCGACAAGGTTTCTACTACACGGTTTCTGGAAAGTAATTCAGTTCGCTGTCGATATAAAAAACAACCCCTTGATGAAAAGAGTGCGGAAACAGCGTTAATTGTTGTTTTCCCAACAACTAATATCCTCAACCTGGTTTACGTGAACGCATTTCCTTGTTATTGTTTGTATTTTGTGTGATTAAAGTTGTTCAAACAGAGCAATTTGGTGTCACGGCATTAAATCACACGTGGACAAAAAATCAATCAGTGACAAGACCGGTGGTTACCTGTTTTCGATGTTAATAATAGATGCGAAATTGTTGTTCTAAATGGATTTCCGAATATATTCAAACGAATTTGATGGAAACAGTTCGTAAGGGAGGAATAATTGAAGCTATTAAAGTAATTTGTTATTTTCCTGAAGTGCCTTAAATGGGGTTTACAAACAAGAGTATCAAGAAAACGAAAATATCAACTTATAAATAGTACCTTCAGATATGAACCTTCAGAACTCAGTTTATATTTTCCACTATTACCATGTCATCTTCATCATATTGAACTGTGGTAAAATGAAGGACTCTTTTTTGCCTTTCTGAGGGAGTTTGTATCCGATTGTTACGAAAATCTACAGCTCGGAAGGAACTGGTTTTCTGAGCATTGAAATTTGTAATAAATTAAATTACCTGAGCTTATGTCTCAGTTTCCACATTTGAAAAAATATTAAGTTGTGGAATTATTCAATTCTAGTTGATCATTCAGTTAATTACCCAAGTTCCTGAATTTATGGATTCTGGAATTCGTTACTCTTCTCTTCTGAATATAACACATAATATTCATGATTTGATTCATGTTCTTCTACTAAAAGGTGGTTTGCAAGTGTTGAATTGGTCTTTCTATTCATAAAACTACTTCTATGCTCTTTAATTCTTTGGGAAAATGTTCTCCCTGTTTGACCAATATATATTTTTGGGCAAGAGTCACAAGTCAGCTTATATACTCCTGAAAATATAATAGAACTGACCGATACTTGATTTGAATCCATCATAAGGTATACCAAAATACACTTCGACGAGATTTATACAATTCCAAATGTAAATCTCACATTGAAGTGTATTTTTTGAATATGTAGTATTGACGTATTGGACTCAACTGTCCTTCAAAAACAAGCCCGAGTCAGTAAGAGCGCTGATATTCGATAACATAATGGTAATAATAATTAGAGTCGTATTGTTTGTTCAAATAGCACACATGTTGCTAATTGGACAGTTCAATTGATAGATTCCTTTGGCCGGATTTGACTTATGATGAACAGAAAAAAATATAGACATATTTATGTTATCTAAATAATAACATTATTTGAAATATGTTATGAAAACTTAACAAAACCTTTCATAGTGAAAATAAAAATAAATTTTACCAGTGGATTTTCATCAATTACTAACCAGTACATGATGTGTTTTTGGGGAGAGAGTAAATATGAAGAATGCCAATAATTAAGAATCCTTTATAAGCGTCATATGGAATGAAAACAGATTATCGGTTTTCACGTATTTCCTGTTTACGTTTCTAATATATCACAAATTGAAGCAACATATATTCACTTACTGTGAAGTATTCTTCAGAATTAATAATGTAGAAACTTTCTGTAGTAAATTTGATCTGCTACAATAGATTCATACTCACTTTCTTTGGTAAAATTTTCAAGATCAAGAAATCACGTTGAAAACTAAAAACAATTTTTCTGTTATTTTAATAAAAAATCAAACTGATTCATACTTCGAAGTTTCACTCCACAAAAGAGTTCAACCTCATTCTGAGTTTTAGAATTATTTTTGGGTGAAAATTGAATGCAATACAAATAGTTCATTATACTAGTTCAAAAACACTTGTATAGGACGAAACTGTAAGAAACTCAATTTTCATGATGACCTCTTGGTGTCGGCTACATCCTCCAATTTATATAAAGTCGTAATTTTAATGAGAGAAAACAGACAATAAGGCAAGTGTCTTATTTTGAAACATCGAATGTCTGCCATTGAGGATGACAATGTTCCATGTAAAAAATTAAAATTCACCTCGTCAATATACTATATTGCGTAGCAGTCCTGTGAATGATATCTGTTTCAATTCCATCTGGCATTCCTCAAACAGTTTGAGGAATGCCAGATGATGACAGTACGACCAGCTGTCGCAAGCGCTCGCAGATGTAAATGTGGAAAGCAGATCAATTCATCGACTCCTATTGTGAAAATTTGTGAATTATAACTGGAGTAAAAAATTCACAATCTGTTGCATTTTTAGATTTTTGATAGGGAATGTAGTTGTGAGTGAATGGCAGTAAAGAAATTCCTTATTTTTCTCCAAATAAAATGCATAAAACAACGAGAGTATATTAACCATCACGTTATTGGGTAAATTCCTCTGATTTTCAGAGTCGAGTTGTCTGTTGTCTCGTCGAGTTGTCTGCAGGGTGGCATAGTTTTGATAATTCAAGTGAGTTCGTTTTCTTATTATTGGCGTTGCAAACCCACAAATTTTGATGAATATATCTATATCTTCTCTGCTACGGATTGAATTTGGTAATACCGAGTGTTATTTAAAGACCGTTTTATAGGGAATTTTTCTTCAACTCATGGCCAAAACCTAGAAATCTCAACACAGAAACGGAGACGAAGCCTCTGAGGATTTCTATCAGCACCGGTAAAGTTGTAGGTACATAGCCTTCAGCCGTCCCGTGGGGCCAAAATTTCCACTCCGGCCCTTTCGGCGGCTGGAAACACAGTGGCACGAACTTTAGTTCCACTTTGCTCGTGTTCCAGAACAATCTATTGGATGGAAAAGCGTTTCGGACATAAAAGATGTGCTCCCGCATCTTTGCTGAGTCTTACAAGGTAACTATTTTCAATGAACGGTCTGCATGAGGGCACTCCGTGGGAATTTACGTCCGTTATAAGAATTCCACGGGTTTCGTTCAAGAGCTCTGTCGGGAATTTATTACGACGTTGCTTGGACGCGATTCGTTAATAACTTGATAACGACTAGAGTCACTTGTTTCCGGTACATCAACTGCAAGATTGGCGACTATGAAAATCGGGCTGCAGAAATATTTACGGAGTCTGTCCGTGAAAAAATTTCAAATAAGATAATGAAAAAAAATTGAATCGACTCCTACGAGGAATTAACTCAAAAGTATGAAATAATAAACGAATTCTAAAAACACTTTATTGTGTGATTTTCGCTAGATAGTTTCACAAAAACACAACACGTGTTTCGCCATACAATGGCTTCCTCGGGCGTGTCTTATTAAGTAATTCTACACATTAAATGCTATATATATACCTTATTCTACAATTTTAAGTACTTGAATTTCAAGTACCTGATTTTTTACCTAAGTTTGTAATGAATTTAATCACCTGAGCTTATGTTCCACTTTCCACATTTGAAAAAATATTCAGTAACGGAGAGTTATTTAATTCCAAATGATCATTCAGTAAATTACCCGAATTTCTGAATCTATTCATTTCTAAACATTCTAGAAAATTTAGTTTCAAACTCTTCTCTTCTAAATGTAACACATTGTATTCATGATTGAAGTCATGTCCTTCTGGTAAAAGGTGGTTTGCAAATGTTAAATTGACCTTTCTATTTACAAAACTACTTCTATGCTCTTTACTTCTTTGGGAAAATGTATTTCCAGTTTGGCCAATATACAGTTTTGGACAAGAGCCACAAGTCAGCTTATATACTCCTGACCTATCCAACAACGCAGTTTTGTCTCTATTGTTTTTGATAAATTTTCTTATATTATTATTCGTTCTGTAAGCTTAGTTTACGCCTTCTTTCTTCACAAAACGGGCAATATTCCTGGTTGGTTCACCCACCCAAATATGCCAATGTCCTATAACTGACGTTATCATATTTGACATTGGCATATTTGGGTGAACCGACCAGGAATATCGCCAGTTTTTTTATAAAAGAAGGCGTAAACGTAGCTTACAGTACAAATAAATTCATTAAAAACAATAACGACACAACTTCGTTATTGGATAGATCAAGAGTATATAAGCTGACTTGTGGCTCTTGTCCAAAACTGTATATTGGCCAAACTGGAAGAATGTTTTCCCAAAGAATTAAAGAGCATAGAAGTAGTTTTGTAAATACAAAGACCAATTCCACATTTGCAAACCACCTTTTAGCAAAAGGACATGAGTTCAATCATGACTACGATGTGTTACATTTGAAAGAGAAGAGTTTGAAACTCAATTTTCTAGAATGTTTAGGAATCAATAGATTCAGGAATTCAGGTAATTTACTGAATTCGCCATTGTATGGCGAAACACATGTTGCGTTTTTGTAAAACTATCTAGTGAAAATCACACAATAAAGTGTTTCGAGAATACGTTAAAACACGTAGCATCATCACTGATAACGATCAAACAAAAACAACTTATTTTATTATGAATTTTTGGGGAAAAATTTAACAAATACATGAAATGAATTCTGCATAACAAACTACATTACATGCTTCAATTGATGACTTCTTTGTTGAATGCACATAAATTGTTAACAAATTCATTCAAACAATTAATAAATGAAATAAAAACAACAATAAAAATTAATTGGCGCTCCGGGACGACTTCATTGATTTTAGTGGCGCATTTGCTTTTTCAGCTGCAGGAAAACCCGGAAAAACCTGCAGCACCACATCATCTGAAGATCTTGATCTAACAATGTCCTCTCTCTTATAAAACAA
>WOGN01008322.1:0-11366 GCA_015342105.1 Leptinotarsa texana
AGTTTTGATTTATAACGACTACGAATCCAGTGGTGTAGTCAAATTTGAAAACAAAAATTGCCTAATAAACTTTTGCCGTTTTTGACAAACAAAAAAACCATAGAGTGCCTTGGAAATGAAACTAAAATTGTGAAAGTTAGTGTCAAGATACAGTTTTTCATGCTTAATATTTCAATAAAAAAAATTGAGATTGATTGAAAAATGCACATTCTACAGGGGTGGTTCCATTTTAAATGGGTCACACTGTATATATATATACTTCGTTCCTTTCTTTGGAAGATTCCCTCATCCTTCTTTTTTGTATCAAGATGGAGTAGTAGAAAGCCAAAAACTTTATTTCCCAGAAAACATCATATACCAAGATTTAATCTGTTTTGTCTTTATTTGTTGAAAATTTGATATATTAGCCTCATAAAATGAATGATACACAACAAAATAATTTCACTTTACAATAATTATGACCTACATAAATACAGCGCTAATGCTAATGATGTTAATTACATAACAAGCGTGTAATAATAGTTTTCCATCAATTAATTATTACTTCAACGCATCTGCCTTATCTTACCATAGAGGTTTCCGTTCTAGAAGAAAATTCCCTCAATATATTTTCAATGATATTCGGAGTTATACCCTAAATTGTTTCCATAATAACTGTTTCCAAATGTTCTACGTTTGTGAATATGAATATGTAATTGTCTGTAGAACTGAATTGAATCACTTTCAGGTGGAAAATAAGAACGTTGTAGAAATAGTTTGACATGGAAATTGCTGTGAGAGATCTTTAAGACTCGTTGTTCCATTTGTTTTCTTTAATAGCAAAAATAACGTGAAAATTTGACTTTATCAAGCATTAAAATTTGTGGAAATCATGAAATACATGTATACGGTTTCAGAGTACCAATCTAGTAAAATATGCATTCTCGAAAAGTTATAACTTTTTTCCTGTCAAAAATTTCTTGTTTCTATAAAAACATTACGAAACACTTTTTTACGTAGAATTCAATGGTGTAAAAAACTCAATTTTTCAAATGAGATGTCAATAGCTTTCGATGGAAAACTATTTTTTTTAATAAAATAGACTTTGAAAAGCATACTTTGATCAAGTAGGCTTTGGACGACGCGGCGATAAAACAGAATGAAAATCCTTACTGGTAGGTGTCAAATTCTGATTCAAGCAATAAAGACGCTCTTCAATTAGTGGTTTTTAAATTTTACTGGAGTTTTTTTCCAACACCAAACCGTTATTTTTACACCTCGACACGTGGTTCGATCACCAAGTGGTCGCCTTCAAGAGAAAGATTAAACAAAATATACACACAAAGTTATCCGTATTTATTTCATAGATACCTTTTCTAGGTACCTACCTGTGTCTAAAGTGTCATCAATTAATGTCACAATATTGCCTTATCTACTGGTCTTAAATTAATTTTACAATGTGTAAATTTGATAATTATTTTAACAAGTTATATAATATACTATTGGGTATTGGTACACCATCGTTATTCATAATATTATTATGTTCACTTATTTCTACTTTCTCGTAGACATCTAGATGCCTGTTATTGTTAACTTTTCTTTCTTACTAATGTTAATGAACTAAAGTCTATGGAATGGATTTGATGCAAAATATGATAGGCGACTTCTGATTTTTCAGGTCTTCCATATTTTTAGTGTGCTATGCGTTACTTATATTTTACTTTAATAAATCTTTTTATCTCTTTATAATATTTTGGATCGCAGTCCTTACATTCAATTTCGTAAATTCCAGACTTTTCCAAATTCTCGACTTTGTCTTTTGGACTTCCCAAAAGGCACTGTAGAGTATGACTTGTTTTAAAAACCACCTTCACACCTAGTTCCTTAAAAATCTTTCCAAAGTTCTTCGTGTATTGGTAGTATCGAACTGAGATATATTTACCTTGGTTTTCGTCGTTTTTGAAAGTCGAGATTTCGTTCATTCCTAACCTAAACTTTTTCTTCATCATTATATCATCTACAATATCCCTCGAGAAACCGTTAGTGACTGCTATTTCCTGTATTGTACGTTTTTCTTTTGTGAACCTCTCATGTGTGAGAGGAAAAGTCAAAAGATGATGCACCAGAAAATTCAGCCTAGCATGTGTGTGCTGTCTGCAGTGATGTGAACTGTTAGAAAAATACATGTATATGCTTGTTTCTTCTCTAAATACATCGTATTCTAACCCTCCGTATTGGGTCCTCATTACCAAAATTTCAAGAAATGGAAGTTATCCTTTATTTTTTAAGTCATACGTGAATTTTATTAATAGAAATCTGTTATTTAAAAAGGAACAAAGTCCTCAATATTCAATTTTTTTTTATCGAATATCGCAAAAACATCATCAGCATACCTTAGCCATATCCTAGGAAAATACTTTGACTTTTCTTTGCTTTCCATTTCGAATTTGCTCATGAACAGGTTTGCCAGGTAGGGGGACAAGGGGTTACCCATAGCCGTTCCCTCCTGTCGTTCATAAAAGCAACCTTCTACCTGCAAACGGTTTTGTTCCATACACAAATTAATGAGAGAAACGAATTCATCAATTTCGTTATTATTGAAATTATTTTTCTCTAGTTAATTCCCCGAGGAATGTGGAATTGAGATGCTAGGAAATAAGGAACTAACATCAAAGGAAACAAAAATTTCACCTTCTTGCACAACGATGTTATTTGTATGTTGTATAAACTCTGACGAGTTCTTGATATCAAAACCTGGTGACCCAATTGGCAATCCTTCATTTTCTATATGGTAGGTAGGAGATCCAGTTGTTGACACAATGAGGCGCAATGATTTTTCCGGTTTGATGATTTTCGGGAGGCAACATAGTTTTGACACCGTTGGGTTGAAAAACTAAGTTCCGTTTCAGTTGAGGGGTAAGTATGATATCGCATTTCTTGAGGACGTCGTCTACTTCGGCAATCATCTGTGGTAACGAGTTTCTGGACAATTTCGTATACGGTTCGTTAGTGATGAGTGTATTGACCCTTTCGTAGTAGTCCGATTTATCCAGAATTACTACTTTGTTACCTTTGTCGGCTTTCGAATAAAAAATGTCTTTGTCTTTCAATCGCTTGATAAGCTTCTTTTGGTTTTTATCGTCGTTTATTAAATGCTTCCATTTATCTGTTTCTGGAACATGGTTTTTGTTTGATTTTCAAACACATTCGCAATGAAGTATGAGAATTATGAAAAATAGGATATGATAGTTTGTTTCACACAAAACGGGGAAGCAAGCAATTTGTATCACGAGAGGAATCCAGAGAGATGACAACCATTTAAAGACATTTTCACAAGATTGCGACACGAACTAAATGATGGTGGTCAATTTGAAAAGAAAAGGCCAAAATTATGTGAATCAAATTGGAATAAGAAGTTGAAGAAGTAGTTGTTTTATGATCTGTTGAAAATAAACCCAAAACGTCAATGCGAAATTTGAAAATATCAACAGGCCTACCAAGAACTAACGTTGGGAGAATTTTGAAAACACACAATTACAAGTCATACAGGACCAGAACCAGGAGCAGGAGATTTTGTACGCTACAATTGTTATACTTGGGCACAACAAAATTCTCATTCTATTGTGAAACAGAAAAGTCAAGGAAGAATTGGATTTGGTGTGAGGGCATATGTTTTCAGGAGCAGAATTATCGACCCGTTCATTAATAATGGCACACTTGTTGATGAATTGCCACTAATGGAGCTCAGAAAAATATATTTTCAACAAGACGGAGCTTCGCTTCACAACACTGCAATTGTCACCAATTTTTTGGTTGAAAATTTTAGTAAAGATTGGATAGCCAACCAAGGACCCAAGCTTTGGCCGACCAGGTCACCGGACCTAACGCTTTTGATTTTTTACAGGTGGGGAAGGTTGAAAGATCTTATTTTTGAATTGCCGATCAATTCTAGATACAAGTTTTCCTTCTTTCACTACTATTGAACTAATTAATTCGGCAAAAAAAGGTTTAAAAAAAAGTCGCCTGTGTGTAGGAGATGCTGATAGAGATTTCAAACATTTTTTCTAAAGAAATATATTTCATTTTTTGTTCTTTATCATTATTAGTAGTAAAATATAGTAAATTTCATAAACTACACCTTACGATTTGATCTTCACAAAAAAAGTTTGTGGAAATCAAACCGTAAGATGTTGTTTATGAAATTACTATGGATCTTCATCAAGTAACGGCCGAATTAATCAGAAAAATATAGTATAAATTGTTATCAGTTTTATTGAAACTATGCCTTATAATTACTACTGTGAAAATCTTTGTCAACATTTGATAGCTACTATTGAACAATTTCTTTCTGTTTTATCGCCGCGTCGTCCAAAGTATACTTGATCAAAGTGTGCGTTTCAAAGTCTACATGAAAAAAACCTAAAAGATCTGTATTTCAAAGATGACTTTAGCAAAATATATTTTTTGAAAGGTAATTTTGAGCTTTATTGAAATCTGCAGAAATATACAGGGTGTCTCATACAAAATTAGTCTCCATCAAAAACTATTGATATCTTTTTTAGGAAATTAAATTTACAGCATACGCTGACGATTTTACGTTAATTCTATCAGATTTCGATGATAACCGTCTAGAAAAAAAATGCAATGTATATATGAACAAATTAATTGCCTACTATATTGGTAATGATCTACATTTCAACCAGTCTAAAACACAAATAAATCCTAGTTTCATAGTGGACAAAAAAACGTTTCAGCAAAAACCCACTTTTATATCTGATAATGAACTGAAGGGCAGTACTGCAGAAACTTTAAATTTTTTAGGTGTATATGTTGATGAATTTCTTAGCTGGATATCTCATTATAAACAGTTAGTGTCAAAGTTAGGTAGCATCACATTTCTTTCTAGGAAAGATGCATCGAAACATAATCAGTGGTTAACTTTCTATCACTCTCACGACTGAGGTATGGGTTGTGTCTGTGGTGTAATATTACTCATGCACGGGATGTTTTCATTAACCAAAAGAAAATTTTGAGACTATTGGAAGGATTTTCCTATGATCATTCATGTAGAAATATTTTCCTTTCTTATGAAATGTTTATATATTCTTGAAGTATGCGTCTATATATTTAAGGATATTGACAAATTTTACAAAAATTCCAACATTCATACATTGAACACAAGGTAACAAAATGATATTCACATTACAAATTTACTTCAAATTCTCCTAATTTCGGGATTTGGCAAATCTAGTGTTGCAATCTGAACTGACAGCTCTACCGTAAAGTTGGATATTTTTGAGCTTATACGTACTCAGAACGTTTTAACATACTCGCGCTATTTGTGTTGTTTACAGTAACAGCCAAGATTCATCTTGGCCCAGAAATTGATTCAAATCGTGAACATTTTCGTGCGATGATTTTTTAAAACTTTCGACGTGGATTAACTCAGGAACAGTGCATGTATCAACTTAATTCAATTTTTGGCGATGAAGCTCCATCAAGGACCAGTGTTTATCGATGATATGATGAATTCAATCATGATCGTAGTTTACTTCAAGACGAATTTCGTGAAGGTCGTCCCAAATCAGTTTGTTCCGAACTGATATTGCAAGATCGTTATGTGACCTATCGTGAGATTGAGACAATCTTAGGCATTAGTGGGACCACCATACATTCAATATTGCTTAAATATTTGACTGTCAAAAAAATTTGTTCGCGTTAGATCCCACACAATTTGTCAATCTCTCAAAAAAAGGCTCGTGTCGATTGGTGATTGGAAATGCTCAAAAAATACGATGGCGGTACTTCGAAACACGTCTATGATAAGATTAATCGTAGATTTACGCATAACAGCCCGAAAGTAAAAAGCAGTCGACAGTATGGGTGTTTCAAAAAGAGCCAAATCCAAGAAAAGTTGTTCGCGCACGAAGCACTTCCAAGAAAATGGTCGCATGTTTTTTCGGAAAAACTGGGCATGCCGCAACCGTACCACTAGAACGACGCAGAACAATCAATACTGAGTGGTTCACAACCATTTGTTTGCCAGTTGTCTTCCAAGAAATCAGGAAAACCAACCGCCGGCTCAAACAACTGCATTTTTGAGCACCCAAAACATCGATTTGATGAGTCATCCGCCGTATAGTACTGACTTGGCACCGAATGACTTTTTTTATTCCCCCACGTAAAAAACAAACTGAGAGGTCAACGTTTTTCGACACCTGAAGAAGCAGTTGCTGTATTCAGAATACCTCAATCGGAGTGGCAAAAGTGCTTCGACAATTGGTTCAAACGCGTGCAAAAACAATAAAGTGATTTTCGATGATTAATATCTGTTTTTGTTCTCTAATCCCGAAATATAAAAGGCAACTCTCGGCATACCCATTTTCTTGAAAATTGAGGTGACATCAGATGGCTGATTACTATTGGAACTTTTGGAGAGACTGTGAGAAAATTTTGCATATGAAACTCATATGGCTCCTAATGACCTGACTTTCTTCAATCTTCCTTATATGAACCTACTCATGAACCTGTTCATTCACTGGAACTTGTGCTAATTAATCGATCTTTCACTTTTATGCTGACACCAATAATTTTAAAGTCACTTCATTTCTGGAATTGAAAACATGACGACTAACTGTTAGTAAAGACACACCCGAAGAAGCCATTGTATGGCGAAACATGTGTTGCATTTTTGTAAAATTGTTTTTTAATACAAAAACATGATGAAATAGGTATCAACTCCTCAGCACCAAAACATGTGTAACAATTATGACTCAGTCTGTTTCGGGAAAACATTTTTCCATGTTTATTACTCTTGATGAGAAGAAAAAAGTTTTTAATCCACATGAATCATCCATCCTACATGCATCACAAAAATCCTTGTCAAAACAGCATCACTAAAAGCTCCTTTACCTGAACATTGCATGCAAAATCCGTTAAATAGGAAACTAATTGATCTATCCGCCTTAACGTAAGTAGATTGGAAATCCCATTTCAGATTTTCCATCCATATGCACGTATTGTATGGAAATTACCTCAATGCTTACGCTTATCGCTTCGCTGTTGAATATGGGGTTGTTGAGTCGAGAAAACCAGGATAAGGGTTTAGTTTCCCAAAATTGTTAATGGATGTAGAGGATTTTCTTTAAACGGTGTTGAGATCTTTAATTACGATTGCGATAGTCAACTCTTTGTTTGAACGTGGCGCCAATGTTTCTTGTTGACAGTAAAAGTTTGGGACTTCTATTATCACCTTACTAACATACTTGAGAACTGAACACGTAGTACAAAATTATTGTAAAACAATATTTGTTGAAGCAATAATAATACTGCATCATCAACAGACGATTTACCTATGATGATGCTAAGTTGGTTAGCGAAACGCGCGTCGAGAAACAGCATTTTTGTTCTGCTGTAGGAAAAGTGTTTTGAAAAATTTCAGTTTTTTGTGCCTACCAGATTTTCCGACAACGAATTTTCTCATTCATTTACTCATCACCGATTCATAAAAAATTATTTTACAAACTATCAAGAAAGTTAAACAAAGCTTCAACCGAATCCCACAAATGTTTTTGTTGTATTTTACAATACATTCAAAACGTTCGATGTTACCGGGTTTATTAGCCATGATCTGCAGGTTTTTATAACTGACGTTTCGTCTTCTACTGCGGCAGACATTATCAACGGCGATGCGGCAACGGATCTACCTTGAAGGATCCTCGAAAAACGTATAGTTAGGATCATTTTCAAGCCCACAAAAATGATAGAGTATGGTCTCAGATTAGCAGCCCCCAGAGATGCACTTAGTACCCAAGAAATATACCGAATATCGTGTAATAGTGGTTCGTTCTTCATCGGAACCACGAAAAAAGGCCTTAAAACGGGCTTAAACGTTCAAATTCTTGGTCCTTCGGAATATGCAAATTGATTCAAAGTTTGACATAATTCAGTTTTTGTGTGCATCAAATGTATTTTTCGGATACCACACTAACGTTGTTCAAAATCGCTGATAGTAAAGTAACTATTGCTTAGTCATTTGAAAGATCAGTTTTTTGTGGAGGCTGAACTAGAATGGTTGGTAATAATCTTACTGGAGCAACAGCTGCGAATGTATAAAACAATTTCTCTCCACAGTTAGAGACAGCAATGGATAATATTGAAATACTCTTCAACGCGTTACCCATATTCTCCACTAAGCGAATTTTGAATATTATTATCGACCATATGTTTAGACTGAATATGTTATAAAGGTAGCAACTGTCGCAATAATATATTCAGTCGATAATAATATATTCAGTCTGAATATATTATCGATAATAATATTTTGAATTCAGTTAGTGAAGAATAGATGTAATGTTTTGAAGAGTATTTCAATATGATCCATTGCTATCTTCAACAGATATGGGGCTGCTTACGTTCGCACCATATCGAAAACCTTTTAATGTGAATCAGCTATATCCGCACGTAAAATCAATTGCTAGCGTCGCGACGCATTCCAGGGCAACGGGTCGCCATGCGCAAGCGACTGTGCGATTCTCTTCCCACTGGTTCGGCGTTACGCTATCTCTCTCGCCACACTGAACTCGGATACTTATAGTTTATACATACAGTTATATTTACTACAGTATAAATTTTCTGGGTTTCACTAAATAAATAATGTATTGAAATAATTGGACATAAAATATGTCTGACAATTCAGAAAGTGAGCAGACTCCTACAAAGAAAGCAAAATCACACTACGACACACTATCAAGTCATCAATAAGTTAATTAAATTTTTATTTTTCATAATTAAAGTGTGCATTTATCTGTGCATTAGTCCCGCGTATATATGATCTGTCTAACTAAAGGGTAAGTAAATATAAAATCTACTCTCTCAGTACATTAAAATTTACACAATTCTCATAGCATATAATATTTTTGAAGTAATTATTAATTACTTTCATTGTTATGGAAAATAATGCACCAAAATACTTGGTTGAAGAATAAATTTCATAAAACTGATAAATTTTATTTCAAAATCAGCTTATACCGAGTAGCGCAGGAATGTTTTTCCTTATTTGTTATTAATAGGAACATCAAAAATCAATTAATCAATTGATTTTCTAATGATGGTAGAATTTATATTGAAACATTCATCACTGATATTTATAATTTAGGATCTTTAGTAATATATTGCAATAACTAGCTATAATTCTTGAGTTTGCTATATAGTATAGCAACGCTACATTAAAATTTTAAATCATCACAGGGATCACAAAATAGTATTATTGATGTTTTACATTTGTCCGACGGCGACGTCCCGTGATGACTCACAACTTTTTTATTATTAATTTCACGAAAGAAATTATTGTTTATAAAAAGTTCTGCATGGTTTCAAACCTGAAGTAACAAATATAACTTTGTTTCAGTGGTATACGCGGTTTCTCAAAAAGTATGAATTGGGCTCTAGAACTTTTGACAATATCAAAAAGAAGAAATAAACGCTAAGTTCAAATATGCAATTACATCCAATTACATGAAAAATTTGTTCTTTTGTTATCTACAACAACCGTGCGAATGTAAAATAACGGATAAACAAATGATTTCTTGTAGAATTGTTTGACAGTGACCATCAAACGAAATTTGTTAACAAGCCGGTAATATTTAGCGTGGAAAAATATAGTTGAGAAAACTAACAAGCACGCCTCTAATGAACATCGAACTGAAAAGTTGAAAAATTTTTTTAAATAAGCTCAAAACAATAACGAAGAAAAATATCAGTATTATATATATATGTATATATATACATACGAGTGAAGCTAATAAAAGCGTGATAAAAAAGTAGCAATTGTGTTAATCTTTGCTGATAACTATAAAACTCATCGTGAAGCAGCTTAAACATTTAACAATAGACATCTAGAGAAAAATATACACCATAGATCAGTAATGCTAGAAAACCATCCCTTTATGGCTAGAAAAATATTTTTTCTGGCGTAACTACTCTCATGTCTAATGGAACAGTGTCTTCGCAAAATTGTCGAAGGACCCACTCCAGTCCTCACTTCACCATTAAAACTAGCGATCAATAATATTTTAAAACTAATGTCAGGTGCGGCATTCACAAGGATAAAACCATTTTTTCGACAAGCTATGGCTTGTCAACGATATCCAAATTTTTACACAATCAGCTGCATGATTTTCTTCGTGATCTTCCAAGACATGATCGGCAACAGGAATACTTTGAAAATATCTTTATTGGAAGTTTAACTCGTAGATATTCCGATTTTCTATGGCCAGCTAGGTCGCCAGATTTAACCCCATTAGGGGTTAAATCTGTCGACATAGATCATTCACAAACGTGGAACATTTTGAAACAGTTACTACGGAAACAATTTAGGGTATAACTCCGAATATAATTAAAAATGGAGGTATTGAGAGTATTTTCTTCTAGAACGGAAACTTGTATTGTGAGAGAAGAGGGATACATTGAAGCAATAGTGAAATGATAGTGATTACACGCTGGTTAGGCAATTAACATCATTAGCATTGTATATATGTATTTGATTTTAATGATTGTAAAAAACATCGACTAGTTGAAGCTAGGATGATTCTGCAACGTTACATGGCTGACGGACTGCGAATAGGCATGATGCTCCCTAGGTGGCTTGGAGAGTTTTTAACGTTGCCTACCCAGGACACGAGGCTAATGACACATGCCGATGACACCCCAAAAAATTATTGTAAAATGAATTATTTTATTATGTATCATTTATTTTAATGGATCATCAAAATAATGTAACATAGAGGTTAAAAGACGTGAAGTCTATCAAAATTTTAACGGATATAGAGAAAACAAAGATTTCAAAAATAAATGTATTTAACTGTTGGAAAAAAGTAATATTTTCTGACAAACTTCGCATGAGACTGAAAAAATTTGATAATAACAATAATAATAATGATACATCTATTTTTCCAAAAATGATAAAACATATAGGAATAGTCAGTTATACTCTAAAGATCTAAAGAATAAAAAAAATTAATTCAATGTATAAAAAGTATTGCTGAGTAAATATTTTCTCAAGTGAGTTTTAAAAATAGAAATATTGGCGGAACTAACTATTTCTTTAGGCAGTTTATTAAAAATTCTAAGACTGAAATATTCAGAAGATTTCGCCAAACGGTCATCTCCCGCTAAAAACCAATGAAGAGGAAAAAGTGAAGAGGGGGTAGGTGAAAGCACTCGAGCAACCTATAAATAGTCAGATCTCGGAGGAATAAGTCCAGTTATCACCCGAAGACGATTGTGGATACTAACAATCGAAACGTCGTGACATAACCTGGTTTGAAATCTTTTAGTTTTTATTGTTAATTTTTTGTTAATAATAATTTTTAATTTTTATTTTTCAG
>WOGN01008323.1:0-11364 GCA_015342105.1 Leptinotarsa texana
TGGGACAACTTTCAGAAGATGTTTTGGAAGCAACCCAAAAAGAATATAAAAACATTCGACTCTCCCATTCCAGGAAAACGTCACGGATAGATACAAACACAGATATCATGCATTGGATGCTGATAAATTCGGATCCAGTAATAACTGCCAAACGTCATAAGTCTACCAGATCATGATATCAGTATCATCATTGTCATACATATCTATATGAATCAAAAACTTATATATATATTTGCCTTTTATTTCTATAAAAACTCAACACGGCAAAACGCCGTAAATCGGCTGTTTTGCCGTGTGTGCGTCGGTTGCACGAAGATTATCAAAGCTTTAGAGTTTGGATTCTACTTGAAGATTGATTCGACATTGGTATCGTCAGACACACAGTCTCCAACAGAGAAGCAGTACAATCTATTCACCATCGTTACTACGCTGGCAAAAATGCCAACATTGGACACTACGTGACCGACGCCTTCCATGTCGGCTTCAACAGCTGGATAAGGTACGACGATTCTTCTGTCAAGGCCGTGCAGGAAAAATACGTGCTGAAGCCACAGAGAACGCGAGTTACTTATTTGCTGTTTTATAGACGAAACGATCCGATCCGATCTGAATAACGCCCCCCTAGGGAGACAAGGTTGCTGCGATTGTGTAGAATTCAGCGAATGGAATCGCACAGAATATCTCTTTTTAGTTTTCATCGAATTTGATTTTTTGTTGGTTTCAATAGATTTTTCATTCTTTCATTTTGTTGTAATGTGAAAAATCTACTTTGTAATTTTTTGATTTCAGTGTTAATGAAACGAAAAAATTATAGTGTATTGAACTGTGCACTTCGAAAAGTTGAAATGCACTGACAACAAATGAAAATTTAGGTCAAAATTATTTGCATGCACATGAAATATACTCATAGTATGTTAGTCCACACAAAACCACCAATAGGTCTTTACCTGGCCAAATTTACCAAATTTACCAAATTGAAATAAAGAAAACATTATTATTCATTATATAAATTTGAAACAAGCGGTTCCTAATGGTTTGATGGTAATGAGGAATCATCACCATCATGGTGGTGCATGACACCTGGCTACTCAATTTTCTTCTCCTGAGGATGCTAACTTTGTTGGCGAAACGCGCGACGAGTGCAAAAATATCAGTTTGGTGTTAGGGCATTTGATCTCGAAAAAAGTTATTGAACTTCCATACCAAAGGTTCCAATCTCATCGTTATTAATTATTATATTTGAAGGTTCACTGTTGAAGTAACAACAACACTGAAGAAGATAATTTTTTTTTTCTACTAAAAAACATTGTTAACTCACAGAACGTCACACTGTTGAAGACGATGTGACGTGATGGCATATAATACAGGCATCTAACCGGTGGAAGTTTGCCAGTAGTCTCTCAGACGCCTCATATTTATCGTCCAATATCTCGCGCATATACCTTAAAATTGCTTGTATGTCACATCTAGTAACATGTGGTTGGAAAAAATATGACTGAAACTCATATCATCTTGTTTGAACAGTACAATGAAATTTGCATTATCTCGAATTATTTGTATCAGGACAATTCACATTCTAATGACGACCTATACTGAAATATGATCGTATAACATCCTGTTTCTCACACATTACATTATGAAATATGAATACTGAATCGGTTTTGTTAACTGACGACTCTACTATTTCAGCTGGATTCCTGGCAAAAGTATAAAATGCCAATCCTTAGATTGCATCTGGTTGCTGTAAGTACTCATAGTTAGCAGAGAAATCCTAACATTTTTCTTTCCACAGTTCGAAGGATCAATAATTATAATCTGACCTCGAACGGATCGGGGAAATAAAGATCCGTGACGCTGTTTAATACAACTTTCCGATCCAACACCCACTTTTTCATCGAAATTGTCTATAGAAAATTGCTATTTCTGTTTAACAATGCGCATTGTATGACAGTTGGAGACTATATAAACACAGAAGAACCAACCTCGAAACGTCGATCTTTTAAATTGCAGGGTACCCATTTTTCCACTTTCTTGATCATTCCAATATGTACTTGTGATGACCTGTTTGGAACCTTTGGTGTAGTAATGAATATCACTGAAGTTTTTTTTCCCAACACCAAACCGTTTCCAATTTCAACACCTCGATACTGGTTTCTTCAAGAGGAAAATCAAACTGATTGAAATAACGATAAATTGTTGGGAAAAAACTTCAGTAATATTTATTCCAATCTGTTTTAAACCATCAAAAACCGCATGAGAGCTGGCGTCTAGTTCTTCCGCCGCTACACACACCATTTGTGGTAGGTCAGTCTCAAACAATATCATTGCGTTTCGCTACACGGTATGACGATAAAGCTTGCCAAATTTAATAAAATTAATTGTGGAAGTCGCAGATAGATAGATAACCTTTATTCGTTCTTTGTAATAAAAAACCTTTTTAGGTGAAGAACATGTCAATCACACTAAACATTTAGATGTAGTAGAAAATCATGAGACAGTATCATTATTATTGGTTACGAATATAAGAATATAAATGGCCACAGATGTATGAATAACAAGGCTATCACAGTCAGTATACTTAATGTAATATTACTATTATTATTATTTCAGATACAGGACACGAACATATACATGTCTATGAAGGGTTCAGTTAAAATTACCATTGAATAATTCTTCCAGCGAATAATAAGCATTGGAGAGAGGCAAAGTTTTCAATTTATTCTTCATGATCATAGAAGAAAAAGTTCTGAGAGATTCAGCTATCTTCTTATAAATATTAATGACTGAAAAAGGTATATTTTTTAGGAAATAGATAAAAGGTTATTTTTGTTATGTATGATTCCTAAGTTGAATCGCAAAAAAAGATATATTTTCTTTTCATAAATATAGAAACCTGTTAGTGTTAATATTTTTTCTCTACGTATATTTTTTTACAGCTTCCTCCCTGAGAAAGGTTGAATATTTTTATGAGATACCGCTTTTGCAATATAAATATTTTTTGTGTATCTGCAGACATTTTCCAGAACATAATGCCATTTCTGATGTGACTTTGAATATAAGAATTATATGCTAACATCGCAGCCTCAGTGGATATATTTTGTGTGAATATATTCAGGGCATAGCAATCCTTTGACGTATGTGCTATCACTTCATCTATGTGACTCTTCCAGTCCATCTTTGAGTCAATTATAATTCCAAGAAAGGAAAGCTGAGTCACTGGTTCTAAAGTAGTTACACCATGACTTTAAGTAATATTTGTGACGTTTTGGGTAAAAGATATGATATGCGTCTTTTTTTCGTTCAGTTTGAGATTTTTTAATGTAAAGTACTACTCCAGAATATTTAGAAAAAGATATTTGCCTGTAGGTAGTGGTGATCGGTTGAGCTGAAAACCACAGAACAGTCATCGGCATACTGAACCATGTATTCATCAACAACTCCAGGCACATTGTTAGTGTAAAGAATGTATAGTAGTGGGCCCAACACTGACCCCAGGGGTATACCTCTTACAATATATAGCATTCCTGATTTCATTAGATTTCATTCAGATCCCTTTCAGTGACACATTGTTGTCTATTTTTCAAATAGGAAGTAATTACTTCGAGTAGCAGCCCTTTGATGCCATAGAACGACAGTTTTGTGATCAGTAGCCTATGGTCAACACTGTCAAAAACCTTGGACTAGTCCAGATTGACAGCTGTTATAGCCTTTTTACTATTGATAGATTCAATTACCTTACAATGAGTTTGATAGTCAGCTCGAGTAGTCGATTTCTTTCTTCTAAATTTTCATGTCAATTTTTCTTTCTGAAAATAACTTTGTCATGCGCAAATTCAAGATCAGGAAAAATACCAGTCAGAAATGAAGTTGATTATGTGTGCAATAGTTTCATATATCTCATATGGTACATGTTTCAACAATTTAGTTGGTATTTCATCTTCACCTACTGCTTTACTATTTTTAACTTGACTTAACTCAACTTGAACCTCTTTTGAATCTGTTGGGGAAAGAATATGCTTTCATCAAAAGCAGGAGGCTCTAAATACATATTGCTCTTATTTACACTATTTAAAGTAGTGCAGATATTAATAAAGTACTGATTCATCTAGTGAACTAGTGTTTCATCTGGAGAAATGTTTTCCAATACAGACATAGGTGTCCGAATTAGTAATAGATTTGACCAGATTCCATACTGCTTTGGACTTACTAGTGGACGTTTGAATGTAATTTTTATTACAGCGTTGCTTCTCTACCTACTTTTTTGAAAATATTCTATATCTTTGGTATGTATCATTGGATATGATGCCTTTTTTGAAATCTGTATGAATGTTGTTTGCGTTTGCTTGATTTATTTATTCCTATGGTAATCCAATATCTATTTTTCAAGTTGGTGTCTGCTTTACAAGATTTTAGTGGGGTCACTATATTCATTAGTTGTATGAGGACCCCATTGAAATAATCATAAGCTACATTTGGATCTTCATAGGAATAAAGTTGATACATTCTGGTATTTCTCAATTCATTTTTCAATTGATCAAGCTTAGCATCTGAGAATACTCTTTTCTTTTTTTTTGTATCTGTTTTTTTAGTTTCAATTTTCCCTGATCTTTTAATTCTGAGCATTTGAGTTTCATTATCGGATAATGCAGAGGTAATAACTTATCCAGGATGATCGTTTTCGTAGTTTATAAAAATATCCAATAGTGAAGACGATCTTGATGCTATCTTTTTCGGTTCATTTATCTGTTCATTTATATGTCGATAAGAGGTATATCATGGATAGTGTTGATAATTTTCATCAAGTAACGGGTCAGTGTTTTCATCAGTATGCATTTTCCAAAGTCATACTCAAAAATGTATTCTTTGAACATAATTTCAAGCAGAAATTTTTCACATATTTTTCGAAATAAGACGTAGAATTCAGAAAGTAGGATGAAATCCACGAATTATTCATTTTCATGATCCGACTTCAGCAGTCTCAAAAAGAATCTTTAAAAATATCGAGGTTGAATCTTCGTCCGGACCATCACCTCATTGTAAATCAAACTCAATCAACTTTAACCGACCAAAAAGATTGAATCGAATGAATCAGCGACAGCACAATAAATTAACATTTTTTCATTGGAGTCCGGTTTTATTTTCGCCGACTATATCCTATTTTAAAATCGAAATAAAAATCGACATTACTGGCAGGGTGCCTGGTATCTTAGTCATTCTGAGGCATAACGATCAGTAAAATTAATTGGACCGCAATCCAATGAACGCATTTCTTTATATCCATTTTAGTTTCCAATTGGGAACTAACCATCAGTTTGAATTTTGCTGGATATTTGTTGACGTGAAAGTCTTAGTTGAAGTTTTATAGGTAAACACTTTATTGGTTTTCTCCTTTCAATTGAACAAGCCCCGTGAAAGCCGAGTCAAAATCCTCACACAAGCCGTTCGTTCTTAGTAAACTTCGAAACAAAGGGCAGCTTTTTTCTCGAATATCCTGTGTAATTTGATTGATTCAAGACTGACAATAATATCCATCCACGAAATCACTCTAATGTAAATTGCCTGTTAAGACCTACTCCATGCAAAAAGATGAAAGTGACTTTGATGGACTCGCTTATGACTAAGTAAAGCTCAACTGAACCAAGTAATGTGGATAAGATATGCAGACGATATTTTCATCATTTGGTCTCTCTGAACTCTAATACCTTTCGAAACATTCGAACAACGCAACAGGCAGGTATACTCCTAGACCTAGTGATCACGAGATAACCAGTCAGCGTTCCAGGATATTCAGTATATCTGAAATTACTTCTGGAAAAAAATCGATATCCACCATAACACCAAACGTAGCCATTGTACATATAAACCGAAGCGTCCGTACAGTGAAGATGAGAATATGAACAATGTTCTAACAAAGCTCTTCATCACACACCATCAATACACAAAAATAAAAATTATAAAAAAATCATCCCGAAAAAAGCTTCATCAATTCAATGTGACTTATCGTTAGCATCATAAATCCTACCGAAACCAGAAGACATTATTACTCACTCAAATCTCAGAACTATGAAAAATTCCCGTGATGATCCAAAAGTTCAAAAATAGCATAATCATGATGGAATGTAGTATTATCTCCAAATGATAGGACCGCATTAATTGAAACCAAAAAATTATTCTAAGAGAAAAAATTGAGAAGGACGCGCCCTCCCGAATGTATCGGGGCTTCGAGGGATAGGGCCTGACCAGCGCACACTACGGTGAAAAAATAATAATAATAATAATAATAAGAGATCACCTTACTTCTGCGGAGACACAAGGATAAGCCAATGTCTACGAACCAGATATAATAATGTCAAGTCAGAAAATTCAGCTTCCTGCTTCGATAACTTTGTTGGGGATTAAAATGGACACCAGAAAAGGGTCATCCGCCTGATTGGAGACGCAAACATCACATGCAACCTTGATAGCCTGGAACATCGAAGAATGGTTGGAGATTTGTCTCTTTTCTATAGATACTTTTACGGGAAGTGTTCCACATTAGATTTTACCAAGAGCGGTACATATCAGAAATACGCAACGGACTGTGGCTGCTCATCGTTTGGAGGTTCAACTCAGTACACCTCGAACTTCACTGTTTAAAAACTATTTCATCTGGATAACTGTGTTTATGTGGACGTTTTTCCAAATGGATTTAATCTCTAGTGAGATAGGCACCGCATGGGCACCGCTCTGAAATCTTGAGGATTTTCCTGAAGTGCGTCTGTTTTGTCCTGAAAAACTGATAGCTTTTCAAGTCATACTGGTTTTAGTGTGCCAAGTGAAAGCGCAGGGTTTCAAAGTTACATTTTTCGAAATAAAATGTCCTATTTATACATTAGTAATTTGCCCTTCTCATTTGATAATTTCAAAAATTTTTCTGACTACAAGTAAGCGAAAATCTGTTGAAGGGTGGGGTAATTTATCTATAAAAATATTTTCTTCCCGACTCAGCCATTATGGTACTAGTTGAATCAGTATATGTTTCATTTGCAACAGGAGATTTTCAATCATTTTTAAAAAAAGCAATAGTAATTTCAATACAAAAGTGGGGTGATACTGATAATCCCGCAAATTTAAGACAATTTAAATGTTACCCACACTTTCAAAAATAATAGAGAAACTCGTGTGAAAAAACAATAGTGGCCTTTCTCAATAAGCATAACACTATTATTTCTACACAATTCGGATTCAAAGAGAGAAAGGAACAAATGATGCAATTTTCAACCTTCTTCAAAACGTTTATCTGAATCTGAATGATAAGGAACTTGCAGCAGCAGTTTTCTGTGACCTGACAAATGCTTTCGACAGTGTAAACCACAAAATTATGTTGCAAAAATTAGAGAAATATGGGTTTAGAGATGTACTAATCCAGTTTTTTGAGTCTTATTTAACCGGACGGTGTCAAAGCATATATCTTCAAGGCAACTTATCACACAAATCAGAAATTAAGTGGGAGGGGTACCTCAAGGATCAGTTCTGGGACCCACCCTTTTTTTGGTCTATATAAATGATCTAGCCTCAATTAATATTTCCGGAGAGTTCACTCTATTTGCAGATGACACCACAATACTTTGGAATGATAAAAATGACACACATTTGCATCAAATGATTGAGAATGATATTAGTAAAGTTAAAGATTGGTGTGGATGCTATTAGGTTGCCTTTCAATATACCAAAAACTAACATCCTTACTTTCAAATGTAATCTTCAAGAACTTCATATAGGAAATCAGGTGATCAATTATATGTTGGAAACCAAATTTCTGGGTTTATATACAGATGATAAATTGAAATTCGAAAGTCACATTGAAATACTCAGAAGACAATTGGCATCAGGATGTTTCGCAGTAAGAACCATTTCATGGGAACTTGGTGTAGATATGGCAAAAAGTGTGTATTATGCTTCAAACGAATCACATCTGAGATATGGAATCATGTAGTCAATATTTCTTTAATATGATTTTTTTCTTGCATGATAAGTTCCGGGATTCTTGCACTCTTTATAAAACATAAAACTTTAACACTACCTTGTATTTTTATCTTATAATAAGTATGTCTCATGTATAGTAAATTTAAAAACCAAACTCATAAGATGTCTCAATATAACACTAGACAAGCACTAAATATAACCTTACCAATTACAACATCGACACAAATAAAAAATTCTATATTTTATAATGGTAAAAAATTATTCAATCACCTACCAAATGAGATTAAAATTTTAGATATCAAAAAACAATTCAAAAGCACCAAATAACAGTGAAAACATCAAGGGTCTAAAATACTTCCCTGCGATTGTTTCTTTTAATTTGTGAGTTTCGACTATTACACTAAGAAAAGTTTGGTCGAACTGTACAATAGTTGTAACTAAAAAATTCAATCAACTTCTAAGCATGGCGTGTTACCTCAGGGTTAGTACTAGAGTGCCAACAAGATTCATCCAAAGCCTCCGTAGATAATTACATTATCCTGAGGTGGGTTAAGGGGAACGACATGAGTAAAGGTAATCGCATTGCCAACTATTTAGCCAAAGAAGCGGCTGGACTAATAATTTTAAGACCCAGTGGCACCCACGGCCTAATGACTTCGACAATTGCGGAACTAGCCAAATGTTACACCCATGCTCAATCCCTAAAGGGATGGGATGGAATCAAAGGATGCAATCTTGCCAGGACCCTGCGAGGCTAGCGCCGAAGAAATATCTGGCGAACACCAGGAAAAATCTACGCTTAACAGTAGGATTTCTGACTGGCTACTGTCAACTAAGGAAACGCCTGCATAATATGAGGCTAGTGGATACACCACCACAATGCAATGTGTACAGGAAGATGAGACTGTTAGGCATGTCCTATGCGAGTGCCCGGAGTTATCGCCATTAAGAGAGTGTGTGTTCGGCGGGTCTTGACCTACACCTGCCGATATAAAGGGTATGTCTCCAAGTGACCTGTCCATTTTCCTGGAAAGGACAGGATGGACAATGACCTACGAGGACAACTCCTCAAGTGGATGTTCAGTAGGTCACACGTGGCCTAAATACTGTGGGCTTACACCCACCCTCCGTACTCTACAGATACAGAGTATCCTGGTCTGGAGAGTTTTTCGGTGGCAATAGTTTTGGTGTTTACGAAGCTTATTATGTGGCCTGTTTGACGATGAAGTTTGAAAAGGGATGAGACTGGATCTGACTTACGAACAGCAAGTTCATGGGCATAGGCTCTGTTGGAGATTCTTCTGTTGGTCTGGCCGATGTAAGTTCTGGAGCAGGTGGAATATGGTATTGCGTATATGCCTTGTGCCTCATTGGGTATTGTTCCTTAAGTTTCCGTAGAAAAGTGAAAATTTGATTGTTGGCTGTGAATACTGCTCTTATAATATACTCTTCATAATTCGACTCACTTTGTCCGAACTCCATGAATATAAAAGCTTTTGGGTGGTCCGTCTGTTCACTGGGCTGTTTGTCATGTGGGGTTCGCTGAAGTTTAATGGATCTTTGGATTTGGGATAGTTGCTTTGACGAAGGGCGGATTTGAGTTCGTCTGGTTCCTTGGATCTTTTGTGTGAGCCTGATATACCCGTGTATGCGATAATTCAAAATGGAATGTAATTGGGAATCATTGGGTTTTGTGATGAGAACGTCCAGGAATGAAATTGAGTTGTTATATTCCACTTCCATTATGAATTTTAGGTCGGAATGTAAAGAGTTGACGTGGTTTACGAATGTATAGAGACTTTCAAATCCGAGAGGCCATATAACAAAGCCATCATCTACGTATCGGAGCCAACACGTAGATTTGAGGTCAGACATGTCAGTGGCTCTGGCTCATGTAAAAGTTTGTAAGGACTGCGGTTGTCTTTGACTTGTTTGTGAAATTTGCCCTGGAAAAGTAAATATGTGCTCTATATGCAGTGGCTGATGAGGTCGAGAGCTGTTGGAGAGTAATAGAAAGGTATTTGGAAAGGCGTGTGTGGGGGATCCGAAGGCACTGACGATGAGACGTAGTGGGATATTTGGTTTGTGTACTTTCAGAAAATCATATATAGGAGGTGTACGAGAAGATTTTTCTCTTGAAATGAGAGATTTCTTCTTGTCAGCGGGAATGTTGAAGTTGTTGACGAGTGCTTTGGCCTTCTCTTCAAGGTATGTTGTGGGATCTCTGGTTGTTGGTTGGTATTCCGGAGACGATCGTCTTCCACTTCTTATCGTCCAACCCTTAATAGAAATCGCATACCTCGCACAATTTTTGACTTCTGAGAGTTGTCGTTCATAGGGGAGCGACAGCTGGTTAACGGAAAAACAGATTTAAAGTAACAGCTTCAATATTTAGAGATTGAACGTTTTAGAATGGATTGCAAATGAGTGGGAGTGGGAGATTACTGTCGAATAATTTTCTACTTTTTTATTATTCTTATTTACTTTCCTACTGCTAACTTTAAAACTGCAGTCACTATTGAACTACGGAAGTCGTTGTTACGTTTTTTAACGTGTTGAAAAACAGATCAATGAGTTTGAGATATAAATCAAGTGTTAAACAAATAATTGTTCCAATAATTTATCATTATCATTAGAAACGTATATTCAAGTGGTATAATTATATAAATATGATAACGATAGTGGAATTTTTTTAAAAGATAATTATCTGTTTTATTCAAATTGTGTTCGACGAAAGATAATGCATCAAATGAGTTGCCAGAAAAAAATCAGAAAAAATATTCGAAACTATCCCGAACAAGAACTAGTTTGAGCTTATACGTTTATTCAAACGTCGTCGTCAAAACATAAATACGCTGTCCTTTCAAAAGATAAGGAGAATTTTCATTTTTCTCAAAAAAATTTTATTCATCCATCAATTTATATTTTGTATCTTTCAAAGTAGTCGCCCTTAGACATAATAACCTTGTGCCAATGTTTTTCCAATCCTCGAAGCAGTTCTGATATGCAATTTTTTTAAGAAAAAACCCAAGCACTACGGGAACATTTTTAAGGCGCTCTCAGAGCGGTGCTTGTGCACCGCTCTTAAAGAGTGAAGTTTGAGGTGTAATGAGTAGAACCTCAAAACGATGAGCAGCTAGTCCGTCGCATATTTCTGATATGGTATTTCTGACATGTACCGCTCTTGGTAGGATCAAATGTGTCAAGTCACTTGATCACTTTCCGTGAAAGTATCTACAAAAGGAGACATATCTACAACCTTTCTTCGATGTTCCAAGCTATCAAAGTTGCACGTGATGTACGCGTCTCCAATCAGGCGGATGGCTCTTTTCTTGATGGGTATGTTTGGGGGTAGAGCTCCATACATGAGAACAATACTCCAAAGAAGGTCTGATCTGA
>WOGN01008324.1:0-11364 GCA_015342105.1 Leptinotarsa texana
AACGTGTGATTTCTAACACACATATGCCTATACTCTTTCGATTTCTGATACACAAAAATATTTATGTAATTGAATAGAAGAGCGAAATACTAGTAATGCTGAAATTAACCAAGCTTTTCACTTTGGTCAATTCCCATGGTCGTGTCGCTATTTTCCAGTTTTGTTGACTGTGACTTTCAGGTTTTCATGCCTTATGTTTCGTCTATAGCTGCGTTAGAAATTATCAGAGATGAGGCAACAGACGAAGTGTTCTAATAAATTCCACAGTTCACACTGAATATGCATGAACGGTGTAAATGATATGAGAACAACTATTCCACTTTGATAATACCTACCGCGACTGTAGGCGAAATGTCAGGCGCAAACCTACATACCATGACTTACAAATCTGAAAGACGCTTTGATGTAGTCGTTTGACTTTACAGCCATTGATTTTATGAATCATATTTGCTTAAAAATAGTAATAGAAAATCATGTACACGATATTATCATGTTTGTTCTGAGTTGAAATTAGTAATCCACAAACTACGAAACGATATGAAAATGAAAGTAATAGATATCTAAATATAAGGTAAAGAAAATGTATCTTGTCTTTCACTAAAGAGATCATCAATCGAACAAAATTAATATCTAATGTTATGATTCCTCCTGTAATATAATATTGTGGTACTATTGATTCTCGTACATCGAAATTTGTACAAACAAAATATTGTCAAACTGGAAGCTCCCTTCAATCAGGAGACAGACCCGATATTCCTTTGTAAATAGAGGAGTTGAAAAGAAAAGGGTGCATAATTCGACGAAGATATTATTTGCCGCAGGCGCTAAAAACGAAATTCAACAAAGTTCAAATATGGAGAGGAATATGCGACAGACATTCGTTATATTCTAGTATGGCTTGTTTGTGCACAGGGTATTATGTATGAACAGTTCCTCAAACCAAAAAAATATATTTGACCAACGGATATAATTCAATCTTGATAATAAATTGAAGAAGTATTTTAGCTGGGTTTCTTTATAACATGTAGATATTCAAGTCGGTTATTTTCGAGTTCTTTTTGAGAAAACAATTCCTTATTGAAAAATGTCCTGAAGGTCTTGAATTTTGAACTACAGGGTGCTAGAGACTCACGATAAAATTCTCATTTCGTGTTGATGAGTATAACCTTACTTTTTGTAGACGGAGGCATCTTCTACGCATAGTTAGGCATATTTTGCTATAATATGTACAGTTTTTGTTTTTGCCAGATGCTTTTGTGTGAGATTTGCGCCAATTCAAAGAGAAAATTGCACGCCACTCGAGTGGAAATTATTTATGAAATTCTGATTCGTTGACATATAGGTTTTGCATGAAAGATTAAATTCATTAATTGGTATATTATGATGAAATTGTGTATTGTTGAGTATTTAAAACTAGTAGAAAAGAAGCAGATTTTGTGTTATGAACAAAAAAAGGTTTGACAATTATAGAAGGTTGTGCGAAACGAAGTTTTAACAATACGATCATTTAAAAAGAGTAGAATATATCATTGCAGAAACTCTCCATTATCCATAACTCATAATATCTCCACCACATTCAATGAGTTGATGTAGAGAGCCTTGCGACTGTTCATTAATATGCACTGTCAATTACTTTTTAGAGAAATGTATGTGTGAAAGTTATGTTTTGGATATTTGGCCATGGTATGCAGGATGTCGTTCATTTTCTGAATTTGTTATGCTTTTTTACGCATTGAATTCTCTATAACAAAAGTTGTCAAGTAACTGTCATTGGAAATATGATTGATAAGTCAATTTCATTGAACCTTTTTTTGAATATATTTAAGTTTGTTAAGTACTTTCATAGTTTCTGATCCATATTTCGTCCTACATTCGACGTATTCAGTCACCGGGTAGGTAAATTTCGAATATTTAACACAGGATTTTATGCCTAACGTTTCGTCTACTTCTGCTGTAGACATTGTCAAAAGTGATGTGTTAACGGTTGGTGTTCATATGTTGTTCCGAACGCATTTACTACGATGCTCCCCCCATGCCCCTTCCGGGTTAAGTCCCCTGAGATAGAATCTTTCCCACACGATTACTGTGTACGGAAGCTAAAATCTCATTCCAACCATTTCCACTCTTTTCTTAGTGGACCTCAATTTTCTGCTGGTACTTCAGCAAGATTGAAATCTAATTTTTTTTATTGCGAAAGCCAGCCTCTAGGTGCTATCACTTTCCTGTTCATTGTTTTGAAAGCCACTGTTATATTCATTTTTTTGTTTTTGTTAAATCTGAAGTTCTCTTGGATAGGAATATGCTGAACTAGTTTCCGGGTGTTGATCCTTGTTATGTGCTAATATCTTCAATCTAGCGACGTTTCGACAATGTCTCATTTGTCATCCTCTGGCTATTACCGTTGCGTGTTCGGAAGTCGGCCGACCATACTATATCCGCTCCTTACTATCCTGGTAAAATGATGTTAACGTGTTCGGAAGTAGACTGTCCCTACAGGCTCTACTACCTAATATATAAATATTGTTGTTGATTTTTACCTGAGTTCTTCTTCTTGAATTAGTCTCTTCTCGTAAAGTTTTGAAATGTTAAATCTGAAGTTCCCAAAGATAGGAATATGCTGAACTGGTTTTGATCCGTGTTATGTGCTAATATCTTCAATCTAGCGACGTTTCGAGAAAGTCTCATTTGTCATCCTCTGCCTATGAATGTTATGTGTTCGGAAGTTGGCCGACCATACTCGATCCGCTCCCTACCATACTGGTAAAATAATGTTTACGTGTTCGGAAGTAGACTATCCCTACATGCTCTACTACCTGATATATAAATTAGTATATAAATATGGTTGGTATAAAAGATACAGTTTAAATATATCAAATACTTAAAACGGCAACTATATCAATTTTATAAGGATTTTATAGATATTCTAAAATGTGCATTGCAAAAAATGTATCCAATTAGATTGCATTTATGGCTCAATAATTTGCATATAGTGGCTACCACATAAGACGTAGATATATGCTATTGCGGCCAACATCCGATGTTTCGGAATGAGACACTTGCCAGATTAGTGCTGAAGAGGCACTACGGTAAATGTTTTATTCCGAAACATCGGATGTTCGCCATTGAGAATGATATCGTTCAAAGTAAGTGAAATTTCAATTCTTGCGCATAGTATACTAGTACTATGTTGCTGTATCGCTGCTGTTCCAATGTTTTGACAGAATCAGAATCAACGAACTTAGGCGTGCGCAGCGTTATAGAACAGTGCTTTCAAAAATTTGTTCTACAGCGCCATCTAGTGGCGAGTTACTAAAAACCTTCTCTATGAAAAATTACTTATTTATGTCAAGTTTCATCACGATCGGTTGAGCGATGTAGAAGTTTATCACTTACCAACCAACCAACAAACCAACAAACATCTATTTTTATATATTAGATGAAAGAGTTACGATTTTTAATTTCACATACATGTCACAGTGGCGAACTTCGAAGTATTGGAATGAGATACTTGTCTTATTAGTTCATCAGAACCGTTTTGAATAACAATAAAACACGAAAAACTCAATTCATTCATAACATTGAGACTTTATGTTGGGAAAGGGTGGAATCTACTCATGTCACGATGACAATATGTAATTCATAAAATTCATAAGATTATTAGATTGAAGCCCAAAAATTAAGCTTTCATAAAAACCATAACATCAGACAATATCGTTCACATTTTGTTTGAACAATTATATTGTTTATGAAATGTTTAATTTTTAAAATCATGCTAGTTATTGCAAATGAAAATTTTCAGAACAAATATCGTTTCTGAAAAAAAGCCGTCGTAGAAAAACGTATTTGGTTATTACCTTTCAATTTTTATCAGAAAATATAAAAATTGAGAAACCATTTGTTTGAAAAATATTAAATTGTCACATTTCATTTCTGCATAGATAGTTGAAATAATTATCTCCTTGATAATGAATTCATTTGTAATAGATTTCTCGAAAAATCACAATGAAAAATATGACAAAATAATGTTCATAAATGAAAATGATCGTTACTCAAAATTTTTAATTGTTCTTAAGAAAAAGGAATTTTTTCAATATTTCCAGCATAGATCTTCAGTAAATAGCACCGAACATTCTAGGCATTCATTCAAACAATTTTCACGGTTTTTATGTGAACATTCAACTTCAACAAAAATATTATTTGAAGAAAGCGAAATAAGGTGAAATACTGGAATATAGTTTTTTCGTCTGCGTATCTTTATTTATTCAACTATCCAACGGGAAATTTTTTATCATTGGATTTTTTTACACTAATTAATTGAAATATTTTTTTTATTGAAGTACCACAATCTGGTGGTATGTGATTGAGTGAAAACACTCGTTTCTACTCGTATTTTCACCGCTTAATTAAAACTATAATTATTATTACAGTTGCTCAGATTTTTTCTTTGAAAGTGTCTACAAGTTTTGAATATCTGTAATGGTGTTTGAGATACTCGAAAAAAATCCTTTTCTTTGTTCAACTGAATTATTATAACTTTCAAAATATATGTTAGCGCAACTTGGCTCAAATTGTGAATTACTGTGTAATGAATTACGAAACGAATAACACCTCAATCACATATTTCTGTGAAGGCGAACTCAAATTTTGCGAAATTTCACTTGGTAAACTAGACTATTGTTGTAGATTCGATTACCAATGCATTTCCAGCCGACTTCATCCCATTATATTCAAATAAAGGGTAGGCAGCATCAGTATGATTCGAAGAGATCGACCTTTCAAGGAAGGTCGATAGGTTGCGTGTGATTTTTACCTTTACGTAAAAGGATGTTATTCAATCCAATGAATAGGTAATCCTATAATTGGTGAGTTCATTAACTGAATAGAATAATATATTGAACAATAATTTTGGATATGTTCTCGTTATCTGACGCAACTTTGCTATTGGGCTTCGAATCCATATTGTGTAACAGAAGACAATCCATCATGATGCACATCTGCTTCGACGTATCTATCAAGCACATTCTCTAATTGTCAGTAAAATCATTAGCAAGAAATCTACGGTGAGGGTGATTATGATTGTAATTGGTGTTGAAAATATTTTGCAGTTGATCATCCCATGGCACATATTACTTTTGATAGCCTTTTAAATAAATATCTGAATGGAAAATTCAACAAAGCAACAAATAATAATAAAAAATTAAATAGAATACATTCATTTGCCCACGTGACTGACAATAATCAGTGTAGGAGTCGTCCTTTGTTACAATAGAGAAATATAAATCTAAGAATGTTCACTAAACGAATACAGAATTTCATCTAACAGAAAGTCCTTCAATTTTTTGAAAATATTTATGAAATCACAGTCACTAACGTGTATTGGAAGAGCATTAAATAATCTCAGACCTAAACAGCTTGGTGCATAAGAAGTTAATTTTGTTTTTATTTGTCGTGTGTTGTATATTCACTAATAAAATTACTGTTTTCAGAAACATATATTCATATTTGATAAACATACAAAGACACAACAGTTACAATTTTATATTTTTTGAAATATTGGCGACAAGATGCTCTTTTTGGGAGACCAATAATCTCAGTACTCATTTTTGCAATTTTAATATTTCTGGAGAGGAAGTAGTACTTTCCCATACACAGTATGCGAAGTATGAATTTATCTCTTGACCTACATTCAAAATCGAGATGGTTATCCACCTCAATACCTAAAAATTTAAAATCATTTTTTCGTTCTATCTGAGTTGAATTCCTTTTCTGTTTTTTGATTGATATGAAAACAAATACTATTAGTTTTTGTTGGATTAAGAAGTAGTACGTTTTGAAAAAACCACTTATTCATTATTCCTTGTAGAACTTCAATATCAACTAAAACTTGATGTGACTTTACAGTTTTCATTCGTTCCCCTTCACAAAAATTGAGACTGACAAATTGTTTTCGATCAGTCAGAAATGATGACAGCCAGTGCAACGCTGTTCACCTGATATCATATTCTTGTAATTTCTTCAACAACATATCGTGGTTGAAGCATTTAAATTTCCCTGCTAAGATTACAAAATGATTTCACAGAATATTCCCCCGCATCAATAAATGAGACCAAGTTGTCATAAAATGCATTTGAAGCCGTAACCGTCGAAAAACCACCTAGGAATCCAGGCTATTAGGACACTTTCAAACGTATACATAAAAATCAAACAATGTCCTTATAAGATGAAACTGCAGTAACGTTAGTTACAAATATGAGTGGTGAAAAACAGAAAGATCTATTACTCATTTTTCATGATCATGATTTTTCATCCATCAATTTATTGAATTGAAGAGCTTTCGGTTTTTTTCTAAGGACAGAACACAAGCATTAATCTTTAGGGTGCTCTCAGAGCGGTACCTGTGCGAAAGTAGCGATTCACATTCGATTTGAATCGTTGGAAATCAACTCCATTTGAAATTACGTTCTCAGGAAGCTTTTTTCACATGAACGCAGTTATCCAGATGAAAGAGTTCTTAAACACTGCAGTTAGAGGTGTACTGAGCTGAACCTTAAAACGACGAGCAGTCATAGTCCGTCGCGTTCTGTACCTCTCTTGGTGGAATCATATGTGCCAAGTCACTTGAACACCTCCCGTGAAATTATCTATAAGAGAGAGACAAATATCGAACTTTTTTCTATGTTTCAGACTATCAATGTTTCAAGTGATGTTCGTGTCTCCATTCAGGTGGAAGACTCTCTTCTGGATGGAATTCAGCAGCTTCATGGTATGCTAAGGGGCGGAGCTCCATAACTGAGAACAATACTCCAAACAAGTTCTGATCTGAGCTCTATAAAATATCCAAAGTTGCTGAGGTGTGTACAATTTTCCGATTCGGAACAGTTCTCCAAGCTTTAGAAGCAGCCTTTGCAATGATTGTGTCAAAACATATTGGTGCCCATTTTAACCCCCAACAAACTTATCGAAGCAGAACGCGGAATTATTTGACCGGAAATTATTATATCCAGTTCGGAGACATTCATCTTTTTGGAGAAAACCGGTGCCGGTTTTTGTGGCATCGAAATGAACCTGGTTAGTTTTACCCCACCAATTGCCTCTACATTCTTATTAAGATATGCAGCCTCCTTCTGCCGATGAAGATATGCATCCACATCCTATGTCCTGAAATCCAAAACATCGAGAAAGAAAAGTGTGCTGTCGTCAGCAAAGCAATATATTGGATTCTTGATTTTTCCTAATAAGACGTTGATATACAATAAGAAGAGATTATATCTCTAAGAGGGTTTCTCATAATTTCTGTGATCAATTAGTAACGACTATTGTTACTGAGCTTTCCAGATATAACTGTTATCCATCCAGTTGACGCACACACCACTGATGATGTCTGACGCAGTAGAAAATGAAATGTATGAGACTTCAGGTTCCATAAACCCAGAATTTTATCTCTTCAATCTCAGTCCCATTATCCATAACAAAAAATGGATTGACTGAAATTTCTTGTCCACAGGCTTGTTGAGTAAAGAAAGATAAGATATTGAGATCGGTACATGACACTACAGTTTTTGATGCTTTTGAAAGTATAGAAACAGCAAAGTAAATCATTCCAATATTTATCTCCATATGAAATAAACATTAGTGGGAACTTTACAAAAACAATATCCGACAATTTGTAACGAAAATTGTTGATATTTGTGTGAAAGGGAAATTGAAAATGTATCCATTTATAAATAGGCTAGGTTTGAAATTAGGGATTCGTCTACTTCACCTCCTGAAGAAGGTTCGTGAAACGTGCGTTGAAAATAGTGATGCAGTTCTGATGACTGAGAGCAGATAACTAAAAATCACGAATAGAAGCGGTCTATGATTTTTGAAACGTTCCTGTTTGTCCGCATTTATATGATACATGAATTGAAAAGGGTTACATAATAGAGCTGCGAAAATGAAACACAGGGACAAAGATAGCTTGGGTGTCATGATAATATGGGAGCCCACAGGGCTAGAGTGGTTTCAGCAGGCTTGGAAGAAATGGACAAGTAATATGGCTATTAAATAATAAAAACACAACTCACAAAGATTTTGTTTAATAGTCCATAGAACGAAAAATGAATTTATCAGAGGTACTTATTCAAAGTATTCAATATGAATGGAATTGACAAAATGAATCACAATAAAATAAGTAAAAAGAGTTTACAGGTTTTATTGGAAAAAAGATAATAATAACGTAGATGATGTACTAGCAACTAAAAAATTATTTGGTAGGTCCTAGGAAGCAGTCATCACACTACTCCCCTCAGCAAACTACGGTATTGATCAGAAAAAAAAATAATGAAATCGTTGGGCGGAGCGTAACCTGAGTAAATATGTAGATATTATGCCCAAAGATTTTATTATTTCGTTATCTGATCAATACCGTAGATTGCTGAGGGGTGTGGGGTGTGGTCTCATTCTGTTCAGTATATTTAGTGCCTCAGTATAACAAAGTGATATGCAATCCGCTATTTTGTAGCTGCGGCCACCTTGAATTTGCATATTTTTCAAAGTGTACTACAATTCTACTAGTTGAGCGCTGCCATTTGAACCCCAGTTTTTAGTTTCTGATTAGGATACTCAATTCTCATTCTGTTCAGTTCATTTAGTGCCTTAGTAGATATAACGAATTGTTATGTAATTCATCATTTTGTAGCTGCGGCTATTTTGGATTCACAAACAAACAGAACAATCTAAATAAAACCGTAATAATAGAAAAAAGTTTTGCAACTGATCGAAATCAACCTAAAATATATATTCTTTGGCAGGTGGCACAACATACAATGCGGACGTAAATTCACTCAAAAATGTATTCTTTTCAGTACTGATGAGAGAGGCACTAGTGTTGCTTCACTCGTCGACGAGGGGGCGCTATTATTTTTTTTATAAAGGAAAGTCGGGTCTTATAATACCTCTCTATCCAACATTTTTTCAATCACGAATTCGGATCAGCTATACCTGAGTAATTTGTAGTTTTATATTCGTTTCAATGATCTGCGAACAGACGATAAATATCAAAACATAAAAAAATCTGTTCAAAACCCACTACAGTTCATTTCATCTATCTCTTCCTGAAAATAATGAAGTTCGTTTACAAAGTCATTTCTTACATTATGGAATAGTTCTATGGGTTGATTTTATTAGGAGTAACTCCTATTCTGATTATGAGCTCTGAAATAGACTGCGGATGTGTAACATATACTTTCGATTTCACGGGTCACCAAGAACACATCTACTCGTAAGGGCGACATACCATGTAATCTAGCGAACCTTTTTAAACAGATTTTAACGGACTACGTTTAGATAATTATCATTTACGCACATTCGAAGCAGCCTGCTACAATAAAGATGTACCTCATCTTGCTGACACGTAATATCATTTGAAAACTTTTTTGAGTTTTCAGGCAGACGAGGAAGAAACCACTAGATCACCTGATATGACGTCTCTGGATATTTCTGAGGGGATAAGTGACACATGAAGTTTACTATACCCTACCTCAGTTCATATCAGGACAATTAGGAAATCAATTAATTAACAGAGTTCATTTTCGTCAGAGAGTAAACATTCCGAACATTCATTGAAATGAGCTAAAAGGAAGTTGAGATACGTATCATTTATCATCTTCAAGGAGATTATAAAACTACCAATCACTCGGGAACAGCTGATTTGTTTTTCGAAAGTGAAAAAATGTCAGATAGAGAATAGAGAATTGGAATACCTATCAATCGAGGTGTCTTTCTGTTTGAAAAAAAAAGTTGATAGCACCTTTTCGGCGAACCAAATATTTGCAATCCAATAATTTGAACATTTTGCTCTAAATCAAATTATTTCGTGTGTAATAATTTAAGATAAAAATGTTAGTTTTACCTATAAAACTCGATATTTTATAGAAGTATCATGCACTCAAGTTTTTAGAAAAAAAATAGAAAATTGTGGATTTGCACAGATTTTAACCGATAAAACTGAATACCTACTTTTGACTACAACATTATGTGAGTTCGCGTGAATTCGATTACTTTCCTAAAAATAGTTAACATCTCTATAATTTTCTGAACAGTGTTATAAAAGTGTTATGAATCATGTAGGTGAAAACAATGATTTTATTTCATACCTTCCGAGCAATACGAATTACTTAGCCTAGTTTTAATTCATAAGAAACGACCTCTTTAGTGAATATTCGCATATATCTTCTCATTTCATTATTTTGCTAATTATATATTGCAGTGAATTCCCATGATATATTGATACTGGGCAACTCATTAACGTTTTTCGTGAAAAAATAATTGAAATTTTAATGAAAGGTTACTTTAAATTTTAAATATGCTTTGTTTTTTATACAAAAGGATTTCGAAATATTCGAATGGTATGCAGTTATCACGATAGACCCTGTTATTTAATATGAAAAGTTGTACATCAATAAATCATATTTTGGCAGATACGAATTATCTATGAGCTATAAGTGCAGAATTTGTGAGTTAACAAAGTGGAATATTAATGACACATTTTGTTTATCTTAATTGAAGCACAGTGCGATAGTCACTGAATTACTGAAAAACCTTACTTTAAAATACTTCATTCTGAAAATGGTATATTTTAAGGAAAAGTCAGTTTTTGTGAAAAACTCATTTCAGCCTTCTACTTTCCCATCTTCATACAAAAAATTGTATATCATCAAAAATTTGTATATCAAGCAAATAAGTAACTTTTAGACACAACTGGAAGAAAAGCCCTTCCGAAACAACTACTTCCAAATATTATTGAAATACAGGAAAGTAACTTTATATAAACACTAGCTTTTATCCGAGGCTTCGCTCACGGATGACAGAAGAAAATAACAATAAATATAAAAAAATTGCAATCAGCTGAAACTAGAGTCATTTGGATTGGATTTGATTGGATTGGATATTGTCGTGACTGTGAATAATACATTGCGAAGGTATTACGGTACTAAGGGTTGAAACTTCATTACTGAAAAGCTAGATGACGTTAAAGTAGCTGGATTTTGAGTTTTTTTGACAAATAATCTTTTTATCTTACATGAAAAATATTTTTTTCTGTTACTTTTAATAATATTGAGTAGGGAAGTATGGATTGAATCACTTTTTTCAATTCAATTTGTGGAAGGGAAATTTAAAGACCAAATTATCCTAATATAAATAGTCAATCTGTAAAGACTTATAGTTGAGCATCATTTAAGAAGTGATAGGGGCATAAACAATTTCAATGTTTCAGTACGTGATTTGCAGTTCAGTTAGTTTTAATTATGAAATTGAAGGAACTTTAAGAAAAAATTAATAAAATAGTTGTATAAAGTATATTGTCTTAAGTGAAAGAATGCA
>WOGN01008325.1:0-11363 GCA_015342105.1 Leptinotarsa texana
ATTGTTATTTTCGGTTAACCTTATTAATTTTGTAATTGTTTTTTCAGGGTTTCAAATCATTTTATATTAGATTAGACAATGTAAGTACGAACTGATGAAATACACCACAAAACATTGTCAACAACCACCTTCAAACAAACTCCTAAAGTATTAATTAGAGTTATATGAGGTGAAGTGCAATTTAATGTGCATGGCATGCTGAAGTTGACTAACATTTTTTTTTATGAAGAATAATATCACATTCGTCTACATAATTTTCCAATTACCCCATTATATGTTTCTATCAGTTTAAAAATTGAAAGGGATTGGGCAGAGGGATTAGGCAACCATTGCTTCGACATCATCGACATAACATCGTCATATTTTGAGCAATTCACATAAAAAAAATCAATAAGTTATACACATAAATATTCTTCTCAACACTCGTTCATTAAGTTTATCGCCGAAAATTTAAAAATATAAACATGACATAAGGTTTTAAACATTGCACTTCTCAAAAAATGTTTTCTGAAGTTCAAATTATTTTTTCAGGATTAGTTTTTCTGCAAGTTATTGAATCTACCATGACAGTTTTCTCTTTCAATTCTTCTGAAATTGCTATCTCATGGACGCAATGAGTTTTTTCTTCCATTTGGATTATTTATAAATTTGCTACATTCTATTTCTATGAATCAGTGCCATTCGTTCGCATTAAGTAGTATATTTTAGGAAATATTTACCAAGCCTTCGTCATGGAATTGAATCAGATATCATTCATAGGAACGCTACACACAATAAATTTCGTATAAAATTTCACTTACATACAACCCTATAATCCTCAAAGGCGGACTGTAGAGAATCAGTCATTCCTCAGAGCCGTAGGGGACTGTGTGGCATGGTTAGTTATTAGAAATGCAAGTTTCTAAATGCACACAATATAGAAATCTTGAGAAGGAAGAGAGAAGACAAAATAAGCAATTTTACAAAGATGTGTAGATTATGTAGAAGTTACTGTCAGATATAAATTGAAAGGAAATCACTTCCGAAACAGCTGCTTTCACATGAACATTGACTTATACTAAAATTCCTTTTCTATCCTTTTTTTACTTCATATTTTCTTTGTGGAATTTATACAGATATCTATAGAAAGGCTACACAATATAATATTTGAACAGATATTGATAGAAAATTTCACTCATATAATATAATAATAATAATAATAATATGTATTCATTCACTTTCTTAAGATTGTTTACAGTAAATATACATGTACATAGAAATGAACAGTGAACAAATAAAATACATTTGTTTGAAGGAGGTTGACAATATTTCGTGGTGTATTTCTCATCAGTTCGGACTTTGATTGTCTAATATAATATAAATTGATTTGACAACCCAGAAAAAATTAAAAAGTTTAACCGAAAATAACAATTTTATCGAACAAAAAACCGAAATTACAAAGAAATAACATACAAGCAAATTGTAATACAATTGCAATATAGGTAAATTGAAATATTAATGAAAGCTGAAAATTAAAAAATCAAAATATTATCAGCAAAAAATGGAAAAATAAAAATTGAAAGATTTCAAAACAAGTTATGTCACGACGTTTCGATTGTTAGTATCCACAATCGTCTTCGGGTGATAAGAGGACTTATTCCTCCGAGATCTGACTATTTAAAGGTCATTCGAGTGCTTTCACCTCTCCCTTGTTTTCTCTTTTCGCTTCATTGGTTTTAGCGGGAGATGACCGTTTGACGGGAGTTGGTGGTTTTTCGCTTGATTGAAGGTTTCCATATGTTACGTATCTCTAAGCTAGCTTGATTAAATGCGTTGTTGGACAACATATACGCGCTTTCTTTGAATTTTCTCCTAAACCAGTGTTCCTCTTTGTGGATGATTTCAGCTTGAGCCCACTTGATGTTATGTTGATGAGTCCAAACATGCCCTGCTATTCCGGATTTGCTGGTTTCTCCTCGCTGTGTGTTTCTTGTACTCAGCAATGCGAACTTTCAATGGCCTCTCAGTTTCGCCGATATATGATTCTCCGCACTCGCAGATAAATGCAATTCTTGGAATCGCTGTCCGCGTTTGGTGGCCTGGTTTTCGTGAGGCTGCTACAGATAGTATTCCCAGATCTGAAGCAAGTCGTGTTGTTATATTTGGACCCAATACATCTTATCTTTTCCGATAATCCTCTGATGTAGGGAAGTACAAGTACTGGTTATGGCGGCTTCTCTTCCTTGTGGAGTTCTTGGTGTCTTCTAGCTAAGGCCTGTTCTAACATCGCTCTGAAGTAACCTTTGCGTTGAAGGTCATTTTTGACATAATATAAATAAATTAAACAATCAATGGATATAGAGATTTTAATCATAAGGGTTCCAGTCTACAAACACATCAATACACAATATATATCCACAATCGTGGAAGAAAGTATTTACATTTAAATCTGTCTATGTATCTCTGCTCCTGGTATATTCTTGACGAATAATTTAATCTTTGTCATAAATTTTCTGAAATTTGATTTGCATCCTAAATTTTCAAGAAGAAAACTGGTGAGTTTTGGTCCTAATTACGGGAAGGATTTCTGACCAACTGATTTGAGCATTAATGGTATGACGATACTATGTTTCCGACGTGTAGCATATTTATGGTAATAAGTAGTTATTTTTTTTTCGTTTTCATGCTGTACAGCAGTAATATTTATAATAAACAGCTGCCTGAGATCAAATTTTTCAGATTTTGAATAAAGTAGATCGCTGGGGTATTCGTAATCTTTCCTTAGGGTACATCTGATAAATCGCTTCTGTTTAACCTCAAGGAAATGTAAATGAGTTTTCGACACTCCACCCCAACCAATTGTACCATACCTCAGGTGGGGCTCTACTGAAGTCTTATATAATATAATTTTTTGTTTCCATTGAGTATGTTTGTTATTCGTTTGAATTTGTAAAGTATGCAACGTAATTTTTTAACTATGTGGTATATGTGCTGGTTCCATCTGAGATTTCTGTCTAAAATTATTCCAAAATATTTTATTTTCATTGTGGGTTGGATGACTTCTGTATTAGAGATTTTGATGTCATATTCAGGTGAAGAGTTATCATAACTACTGAATGGTACGTAATAGGTTCTCTCAAAGTTAATAGATAAGAACCTGTGGTCGAACCGCAATTTGATTTGATGAAGGTCATGTTCTAATTTCTGTTTCAAATTTAACCAGTTTTCGCCTTCGCAAAACAGCACAGTATCTTTCCTAAGATTCTGTGATTCAGACAACAACTGATGTTTTTCAAGGAACATATTCAATCTCTTTTGAATAACCTTCTTGAAAACTTAACAAGACTAGTTATAAGTGAGATTGGTCTATAGTTTGCTACACTATTATCACCAAAGGAAGTTTTGGAATGAAACACCCTTTTTATCATCTTAGCAGCTCCGTTTTGAATAACATTATAAAACGAAGCACTCAATTATTTGAGGATATCACAACTTCAGGTCACGGGAAAAGACAGATCTACTCTCAAGAACTAATCCCTCCTGAAAAATATATCGATATCGATGTACGATCAAACCCTGTTCAGTACACTTATCATCTTTTCCGTTAGCTATTAGTCATGAGTATTCTAGTATCTAGTGTAAAATTGATCTATTCTTGACTATTCCCAAACCAGTAATTAACTGTTGGGTTCAGTGTAACCAATATCCATACTAGAAATCATAGCAAGATGTCCATAATAGACCACTGTCAACAATATCATGAGATGATTTGAGAATCGGGGAGAGGAACAATGAGGTTGAGGATCATGAAACATCGCACTAGACCTCATGAAAATGACTGAATAACCGAGTTACTTCTATTGAGAATAGTCACCAGTACAATAATATAGTTTCTTGACAATATTTTTGTTCTGTTGTTGGAAAATTGTTTTCACACATTCATTCATTTCATTTCACATCAGAGGTTCCAAATTCCACTCATTAAACCTAGTTGCTCATTGTGTTTCCCGCAAATGTAATGATATCACATAAAACAATTTCCGAGCGAGCGCCCTCTTGACCTATAATACAGGTTTAATAAACCCAAGGTGCAAGAATTTGAGGCAAATACCGACCCTTGTTAGTGCTACGATTTATTGTGCCATTAGGTTAGAGCGGCGCAATTCGCCCTGTGTGTGGTAGACCTGATGCTTTTATTGAGATTCACGTGCCGTATTATTTAAAAGTCTGATTCGGTGGCATTTTAGTGGGTGATGTGTCATAAAATGAGATGTTAGTCGGGATTTACGGCCTGGAACATCTGGTTCGCTGACTTGAATTAGGCTACGAAATTCTCGGTTAGAAAAAGCTTGGGGTGGGATTTTTCGATTTATTAGTGAAACAGGTATGTCTAATAATGTTCAGAGAAAGTAATGAAAAAATAAGTCCCAAAAAGTTAGCATTGTATAATTTCACATCTGAATTAAATTCATCAGGACTTTATTCCTTCAGTTACTAAACGTGTTTGACTGAATACGAATAGGAGAAACCTAAAAAAGCTCGAATAGAAGTCTATAATTGAAGAGTGTGAACTTTCACGGCTTGAGACAACTGTCTCGAAACTATTTCCTGGATTTTTTTGGTCTTGGTCTGCAGATTTCTATATTGGTTGAGAGGAAACGACAATGTGAACCTGTGGATTTCAACGCTGAATCGTGCGAATGGAATTGCAAGAATAAAAACCAAAGAGGTAAATAGTTCACTAGACTCCTAGAAGAATTCTAGGATATCGCGGTAGTCGCCCCAGAGGCCTCAACGTTCTACCGAAGACCAAGTCCCAGACATTTTCAACGTCGCTATAGTGCAAAACATTCCTACATCGGAGATGGAAGTACTAGACGAAGGTTCATCAGACCACAATCCTATCCTATTCACAGAAGGAATGGGTGAAAGGGAACCAGACGAACGAAAAAAGAGAATCATCTATCGGAGTAGATTTCAGCGCATCGTTCACGATATGATAGGAGACATCCCTCGCATTTGAACAAGGACTGATCTGGAGAACGCCACAGGTGTTGTACGGTTAGTTTTTGGGGGCTCCATGCAATAATTACATTCAAGTAAAGTCACGACTCAATAAAATACTAGATTAGAAAGTAAAAGCACCTAAAGGATCGCTTCTAGACTAGATGGGATGTTCTCCACACAGTAACCGTGTGGGGAAGATTTCATCTCAGGGCACTCATCCCGGAAGGGGACATGGGCAAGGCATTTTATTTTCTGCGTTGAGGACAACTCGTTTATACCTACAACTCAGCATAAAAACATGAACACCACAGCAAAAATATTCGAAAAATAGTTTTGACGCAAAAGTATGAAAGTTGTTTATTTGTTTCCTCGTGGAAGTTCCCTCAAATTTTTACAGAGTGATTCATGAAAAGGTACACAATTGGCTGTTTGACATGGGATCTTTGTCACTGTTCCCACTTGAGAATTAACGAAATCTCGACTTTCAGAAATGGCGAAAACCAAAATAAATATATTCAGTTCCATATTACCAATACATGGTGAACTTTTGAAATATTTTCAAGGAACTAGGTATGAAGGTGGTATTTAAAACAAGTCATACACTACAGATCCTTTCAGGAAATCTAAAGGACACAGTCGAGAACTTGGAAAAGTCTGGAATTTACGAAATTAAATGTAAGGACTGCGATGCAAAATATTATGAACAGACAAGAAAGATTTATTGAAATAAGATATAAAGAACACTTAGCACACCTAAAATATGGAAGATAAGAAAAATCAGCAGACACCCATCATATTTTTCAACAAAATTCCATATCTGTTTAAAAAAATCTGTTTAAAATATGTTTTTCCGTTAATCAGCCATCGCCCTCATACGACAACTCTCAAAAGTTGAGAAACTTGTGCGAGCTAAGGACTAACGAGGTCATACCTTTTAACGTGTGATTCCAAACACGTTCTTTGAGTTCTTTGAGATTAGTTAGACTCAACAGGCATAAGTAAGTATATTGATATTATGAATAACGATGGTGGACCAATACCTAATGGCTTGTTGATATATTTTGATTATCAGCTTCACTTGACTACATAAGGACACTTAAAATTAATTTAAGACTAGTAAATAAGGCAATATTGTGTAATTAATTTAAGAAATTTAGGCCGTAGGTACCTAGCAGAGGTGTTACTGGTATAAATTCCTCAGAAGGAAAAAAATGGCAGTCGAGTTGTAAGTAGAAATATCATCTGTAAACCAATATTTATATTAGAAAATATTTGTTTCATTCTTGTATACTGATGATGTCACAACGATTGAAGACAATGACTAATCGCTTCATTGGAAATTAAAACGCTATGAAAAGTATTTAAGATCGCAAGACTTTCGCCCTTGAAAATATCGCAAAAATTTGGAATATATTGGTCAGCCACAATTCGTCTACTCATCAAAATATTGGGAGATCAGACTGTAGGGACCAATGTGTAGAGAAAATCATGTTATTTGACATGTTGCTGCATTTCTAGAATACAGAGACACATAAACGAATCTATAGAAGGTGGGTTTCCAAAAATACGATTAATTTCAATGGCTACCCAAGGGAATTGCATTTTTGAAATTTTTCTGTAGAGGCGCTGCGCTGTACATTCATAAAAAATCTCGATTCGATTATCTTTCTTCAACTTTCAAATCAGCAAGTTGCGTTGAAAATTCACGGGAAATGTGTTTCTAGTACACTCTTCATATAAGAAATGGCCGTTTTCACCTTTACGAAAGAAAACTCATATAAATTCAGTTATTCTCACAGTTATAAGTTTGCCAAAACTGGTTCATTTTCCAAGCCAAGCACGTATTTTTCCTTTATATGAGACGCTACATGTGTCTGAATACAGACGACGCCCGGCGTCAGGACGCAACTAATAGCCGCGAACATTGGCGTATGTCGAGAACAGGAATTCGTTGGATGATCGATACTGGCACTATATTCATGGAAAACTTCCAGTTGAAGAGACTTTGGGATTATGCAGTGTGAACCAAAAATTTGTCCATTAGTTGTGGGCAACTAATGGTTAATCGAATAATGAGAAATTTATGAGATTCCACTAGATGAGAAAAAAAAATGTACGAAACGAGACGTACTTACTTTCACAGAAAGTAGCAAAAATATTTGAAAAAATTCTATTTACTGTATTTAAAAAATATTTGCCTTTGAGATTGATACACTTTCACATGCTTTTAAACCAATTCTTGAAGCAGTGTTACTGTTTCTGAAGTTGATATGTTGAAATTATGATTCTGAAAGACAGTTGATTTTGAATATTACATCAATCAATTTGTATGATGACAAGTTATGAGTAGTTGTAATGTAGATACATTGTTTGAAATATTTTAAAGTATACTTTTGTCATATACCTACTCATACTTTTTTCATGACTATCAAAATTTTTACTATAATTTCAGCGAATTATATTTTGGAAATCGAAAACTTAGTTAAAAAATTTCACATTAAACTCAAGAAAGCGTTTATTATTTTCGAGAGTAATTCAAAGAATGAATATTTATTAAGACAATTATTGAGAGATTCGAAATATAATGAGTTTGCCAAGTCTCGGGCTCCTGTAGATAAGGCACATTTCTTGATATTTGGTACCACGTAACTCGTGTAACAAATAATGGAGTTATTTTTGGAAGTTGTGGTTTCTAAGGATCTACGGGCTTCTTGGTTCTTTTTGAACGTTTTTTGGTAATGCTGCTTCAATTCTGGTAGGCTGTTATGATTATCGATGACCCGATGACGATGATTACGAATATTACAGTCCCAAAAATAGGTGCTGTAGGACCTTGGTTTTGTTGCGATTGAATGGGCTTCAGTTGGTATTCTGTCGAATTGGTATAGTTCATCAAGATTTATTTTGGTAAAATTCGGGGTGTCGTCGATTTTTAGAGTTTTTAAGTTCGTTATTTCCAGTTTGAGAAAACTCATGGTTTTCCTTGTTGAATATAAATGTAGTTAACGTATTTAGATTTGCTTTTCACATGATCGATGGATTCTGATCAACACTGGAGAATTGATTTCGAGTTATCGATCTGTTTTACATTTGGACGTTCTTCTTTGAAAGAGATTATCAATGCTTCCTTCTTTTTTTTTGAAAATTCCCACATTTTTTTGTTCCAAGATGTAGAAGTAGAAAGCCAAAACCTTTCTTTCCCAAAAATCATTCTTTTCTAAAAAAATATTCCATTTCAAATCAATCATTCAAATATATTTATTGAGATGATATTTCAAAAATTACTTCCGGAAAGTGAATTAGAATTTTTATAATAATTTAATCCCTACGCAAACAAATAACATTTGATTCAAGGGAAAAAATTATTTGAGGAATTCAAATGTTTGCTGATTTTATTCGAAAAATACATTTCATTGACTGCTAAATAAATATATTTTTTCATTACTGAGGTAAACTGCATGTATTCTAATGATGTACTGTTGGAACCTTTGGTGTGGTAATGATTATTACTGCAGTTTTTTCCCAACATCTAATCGTTATTTTTACACCTCGACACGTGTTTCGATCACTAAGTGATCATCTTCAAGAGGAATATAAAACTAGAAACTTCTCAAAACTAAAGCTATTCATGCTATTCAGCATATATAAAGAAAAATAAATAAATAAATAAATATATTTAGAAAGGCAATATTGTGTAACTGATTTTATATACATACATAAGGACATATTGTAAAATAATAGAAAGGCAAATTGTTAAATTAATTTAGGGTGGTACACTTGTATGGGTAGTATTACTGATTACCTGCCTGTATGATGTACCTGAATAGCATAAATAGCTTCACTTTTGAGAAGTTTCTAGTTTTATCTTCCTCTTGAAGATGATCACTTAGTGATCGAAACACGTGTCGAAGTGTAAAAATAACGATTTGGTGTTGGGAAAAAACTCCAGTAATATGCATGTACTGATTATTTTTCAGTACAATGAATAGTAAATTGGCGTTCCGTTTCGTGTACTCTAAAACGAATTTTTTCTATAGAATCAATAAAAGCTTCTAGTTATTTCATTAGTCTCTCCAATTCAAATTATGACTCAATTCATACAATATTAAAAATTAACGGTCATCTGAAATAGTACAAATCATCAGAACAATCATTTTTAAGGTGTCCAATAAATGTATGAATCAATTGGGTTCAAACAAATGAATTGTTAAGTGAATGAATTGAGGAATAACCTTTTGAAAGAGTTAAAAGTAAACCGGAATTTCATAAAGGAATTATATCAATATTTCCAGTAGAGCTTTCGATTTGGATCATTAAAAAAAGTTGAGTTCCCATTCATAAGAAAATTTCTACGTTTCGTTACTTGTAACAATATTTAATACGGATTTGACAGTTTTCAAGTTGAATTTTTGAGTATTTCCTTTCACATGAGCTTTTATGTTTCCACATTTTCGTAGTGTAATTTAATGGTCATATTTGAAAAAACATAAAAGACAACCCTCGTAAATTCCCCTGGTTTATTTGTATACATTTCGAGTTCAGAACATAAAGTTATATGTTATATTTCATGTACTATGACCTACCTTCAGGAGTAGTATTCTTCGATCAATAAAGAGCACATCTACTTTTTTATTAGACGGCATAAATATCTAGTTGCTTAAAAAAGATTCTCATAGGAAAATATTATTTTCAGATTATGTCTATTGTTAAAATACTTATGGAAATGAACAACCCTAGTATTCTGATTCGAAATTTGCCACAGTTGTAGATTTGATTGAACATCCGATCACAAGTGTTGATATTGGGAAAAATCGAAAATTTCAACAATTTATGTCTTATCTTCTGAAAGATGTAAGAGATCAGAGAATGTAAAAAAAGCCTTTTGGCTTTCTAGTTTTCTACGTAGATCTAAAACTATTCTCTTTTCAATTGATTCAAAAATGTACTGTACAAAAGTTTTGTCCGTTTTTATGAGTCCACTTCAAATTGAAGTATCTCAGTGAATACTTAGGTCGGTCGGTATCCAGGCGGTTTGACGAGGGTGCTTCACTAGGTGTTCCACAAGGATCTGTTCTGGGCCCATTGTTATTCTTGACTTTTATCAATGACTTGCCTGAATTCATATCAGATTATCACATAACTATGTACGCTGACGATACTACAATCACAATGATCAATGAAAATTAATTTAGTTATTGACGAATTCAGTAGTTGATGTCAACGTAACAAAGTGATTTTAAATAAATCTAAGTCAGTGCTGATGAAAATATTTGTTAGGAGGGATTTCTGTTGTAATTTAGTCACTTTGAATGACAAAAATATCAAAAGAAGTCGATTTTCTTGAAACTATTTTAGATGAGAATATCACCTGGAGAAGTCACATACAAAAAGTATGCAGAAAACTCAATTCAGCACTTTATTCGATCAAACAGTTAGAACATTGTTCAGATAGGTTTGGTTTACTAAATGTTTACTTTGCGAATGCATACTCCCACATCAATTTGGGATGTGCGAAGGAATTTTCTAGAGATTTCATCTCTCAAAAACGACTGATAAGATTGATATTCAACATGGGGTTCTAAGAAAGTTGGAGACCCGTTTTCAGAAGAGAAGGCTTGTTGACTGCACCTGCAATTTATATAATGGAATGTGTCATTTTTATTCACAGGAATCTTAACTTGTACATAACGAATTTGAGCATTCACGGTCGTGATACTGGCCATGTTACTGCTCTGAGGGTCCCTTCACATAAAAGTGATCATTTCACAAAATCTCCATCATATAATGCAATACATTTTTATAACAGACTGCCACTTTCTATAAAGAGGTTGAATTCTGCAAATTTGTTCAGTAAGAAAGTTGAACACTTATTACTGGACAAATGTTACTACAGTCATAAGTAATATTCAGAGGATTCTTTCACAGAAGAATAATAAGATATATAATCGTTCTAATTTTTCATTTGCTGCTTCGCTTTAGTTTCAGAGTTCTGACTTGTAATTTTATCGTTTTTTTAATATAAATATGTGTATATATGTTTGTTACATATATGTAAAAGTATTTAATATGTATATTTATTCTGCTAAGGCAAGCAAATTTGCTACATTTTTTATTTAGCATTTTATATATCTATATGTACCTATTCCTTTGTATATGCAAATATTAATTTTTATTGAAGCTTTGAGTTTTTGATTTTATTCATAAGTGACGTACTGTTCTTTGTAATTAATTATTGACCTACCGTATATACGCTATGTATCACTAATTGTGAATAAATATCATAATTTTTTTTTCACCGTAGTGTGCGCTGGTCAGGCCCTATCCCCCGAAGCCCCGATACATTCGGGAGGGCGCGCCAGCATTATCAACCAATGACC
>WOGN01008326.1:0-11363 GCA_015342105.1 Leptinotarsa texana
GAAACCTTTAATCAAGCGGAACACGACCAACTCCCGCTAAAACCGATGAAGCGGAGAGAGGGAAGAGGGGATAGGTGAAAGCACTCCAATGACCTATAAATAGTCGGATTTCGGAGGTTATAACCCGAAGGCGATTGTGAATACTAACAATCTAAAAGTCGTGAATTAACTTGATTTGGAATCTTCTTTATTTTTGATTTTCAGTTCTTGTTAATAACTCTCAACTTTCATTTCGTGTTAACAGTTAACAGTATTTTATTTCACTGTAATTTCAGTTTTTTTGAATAACATAATCGTAATTTTTTCAGCTAATCTCTGTTTTTTATTTTTTTTTTATAGATTCTTTCAGGTATTTCAAATCAATTTATATAATATTAGAAAATGGAAGTCCGAACTAATGAACTGCACCAAGAAACATTGTCAACTACCTTCAAACAAATGTCCTAAAAAGGTTTAGAGGTGAAAAATGACATTGATGAATATCCATTATAGGGAAGTTTTACATGCGAAACCCTACCTAGGTTTACTAAAGAGGTGAAAATCAGTCTCAACTTTCACAAAATAAATGAAGACAACTTTCCTTCAAATCTTCAAAAGCAGATAGGGAATGGATCATCAGCTATTGGTCAACCCTTAGAAACGGTCATAAAAAAACTGGGCATATGGATATGATGAAGGATATACAGGGTATACAGGGTGTATTGAATGATGGAAGCATTCGATTAATTATCAATAATAATCAGCAGTTTTTTCATAGTAAGGTAATAATTTTCATCTAATTGTTGAAAGATGGTGTACAAGAAAGAATTAAATAAATCAATAACCATACTATTCCTGTTTACTGAGAGTTTCTCAGATTCTTGAATCTATTGATTTCTGAACATTCTAGAAGATCGAGTTTCAAATTCTTCTCTTCTAAATGTAACACGTCGTATTTATGATTGAACTCATGTCCTTCTGCTGAAAGGTGATTTGCCAATGTGGAATTGGTCTTTCTATTTACAAAACAACTGCTATTCTCTTTTATTCTTTGGGAAAATGTTCTTCCTGTTTGGACAATATACAGATTTACCCAAGAGCCACAATTCAGCTTATATACTCCTGATCTATCCGATACCGAAGTTTTATCTTTATTGTTTTCAGAAAATTTACTTAGACTATTATTCGTTCTGTAAGGTACGTTAACGCAGTCTTTCTTCAAGAAATGGGCAATATTGTTGGTTGGTTCACCCAAATATGACAAATGACCTGTAACTGACATTATCTCATCTTGAACTTTGGTAGACCTGGCCATGGCTTGCTTTGTAGTTTTTTGGAAAGAATAGAGAATAGAGACTGTAATATCTACCTTATAATCGTTGTTGACCGCGATTAATGTTCCTCAGATCATGTGAGTTACATGTCAAGACTGAAGTTCCTATTGCTGCCTACGATGGATTTTCCTCCAGTTGATGTTTTTCTCGAATCATGCTAGAATTATCTCTATATCGATGTTCTAAGAGACTGAAGTTCCTCGAGAATCTTGCCAATGCTGTTTCTTAAGTTATTTGATCTTTCTTGCATTTCTCATTCCTCCAAGTATTTGAGTTCAATGTTCCTCACAACCTGCGAAATTATTTTGAATTAGTTACATAAAATGTTTTTTCTTTCCCAACATGGTGTGAATTTTTCGAAAATCACAATTAAATTTCCAATATCACCTTTACTAATAGTATAATATATAATTTTCCTGACTAGCCGAAACTTTTCCTTTCACCTTGTAGCAGACGTGAAAAAAATAACGCAACCCTTCAGATCTAACGTGTTTACTGCTTAAATGGTTCAAGAGGCACTTAGCTACCAGAAACCGGAGTACTTAACCAAGTTGATAAAAATGCGGGCAGCATTAATTGCGAGGCACCGAGTGTTGCTAAGTTACCTGTCGGATCGGGGGTGGTTCATTGGAAGCCGCGAGACAGATCGATTGTCGGCTCATCCAATAGTGCACTTGGATGTACCCCAGTGGCCGGAAATCTCATTGACGTGTTGAGGATACTTTTGACGGTAATTGCCACTACTGGAACGCTTGTTAGAAACAGGGAGATATGAAAGTGCAAATTTCGAATTCAGAATGCTATTTTGTCTACCAAAAAAGCTAAGAAATTGTATATTTCAATGTAACTTGCAAAACTCCTTCGCCAGATGTCGAAAGGAGTTTTGAAATGTGGAATATGTTGATGTACTTCTGAAACATTCGACGTTTTACAGGTTGTTCTCTGATTTCACTCTATTACAAGTTCGCCATTATTTACATTTTCCTTCTAAACGGGTAGTCAAGTTCTAGTACTTTCCATTTCTAAGGAGCTGTTTGAAATAAACTCATTCTTTGAGCTTATTCCTCTTAGAGTTTGCTTCTTTGGCAATCATTCTTGTTCCATTTAATTCGATGTCATCTTGAAGTTTCACGAATATATCTTTTAAAATACTTTGAATTAACACAGTAACTTATCGGCGTGAACTAAAAAGTTTGCCCTTTCTACACCTATATAAACTTCTCCATTACAATTTTCGTTTCTTTCAGATTGTGGAAATTCGATAAAAAGCATAATTTCCATCACATAAAGAAAACTTTTGTTCAAAATCGAAACACAAAATTGAAAAAAAAATATAAAACATATTTTCGAGAAGAACTTAATATTTTAAGTAAAACCCAGCGATCTTTCACTTCAAATCCATTATATAGAAGGATGAAAGGAAGGAATAACATGGTTGAACATTTATTTTAGATAAAATCTGAAAAAACTAACTAGCTAACTGGCTTACCCACAACTTCTGTCAAATTATTGCATGCAAATCTATTTTTCTCAATCAGCTAAAACAAATAAGCTAAAACAAAAGAGAATTGAAAACGTTCTATGTTTTTTGCCACTTTTATTTGTAACTAACGTTACTACAGTATTGTCTTATAAGGATGTTTTCAAACTTATACATTAAACTAACAATGGTTGATTACATAAGCCCTTATATGGACAGAAGGACATTTCATGTTCAGCATACCGTTTTAGGAAATTTCGGCCACAGTGTCCCACGTAAACGCCCGGAGTGTAGTAGTGTTTTCCGATATGAGTATAGCTTTGAGTTCTAGAATTATATGACCATACAGTGATGATTAGAAAAATACCGGGAATTCCATTTAATGTAAGCTGAATTTGTTATCACAGTGGTTACAAAAATTGATGAAGAAAGTAGAGGTGCGTATTTGAAAAAATAAATTAGATGCTGAAATCTAGTGAACAAAACGTCGCATTGCAAGTTGGTTTATATCAGATTAAAACAAATATGAAACAGTATTGAAAGTTTTCCTGCCTTTTTTATATCATCGGTTCTATCGCTATGGAGGTGGTAGAGCCAAAAATCGAAATTCTAGTTTTTGGCGAATATTTCGAAAGCAACGATAGATTTTTTAGATCTGAATAGAGATTATTCTAGTTCCCTAAAATAAAAAACTTTTGTCTAATATAACCGACCTTGTGGGTATTATTACTGTTTCCGAGATAGCAATAGTGAGATCAGCTGAAAAAACAGCATGTATATCTGAAAATTCACAGAAAAATCGAACAAATTACAAGAAATAATTACGAAAAATTACTGACCCAGCTAATGCCGCACAGAAAGATGAAGTAAAACCATCAGGCACCTGATGGTTTTACTTCTATTTGGAAGATTCATCCTAAGTAACTTCTTATATATAAAAAGAAGAAATGAATTTAATTTGGTCGGGACGATCACCGATAGACCGGTTTCGGAGTACTAGCTCCTCGTCAGTACCGGAAGGGTCATTTTAGACGGAGTAAACCGTCTGAATATCCAGGGATATTGATAAAAATATGAAGCTTACCTGATATAATAACTAGTGACCGTCCCGGATCCGCAACGGGTGCAATGCTGATACTAAATATACTACAGAATGTCTTTGAAGTATTGTTATTTTCCTCGCTAGAGAGCTTCGATAAACGCGTGCGATCGCTGCTTATCATAAAGTGCTATAGGGCGAATAACGTTTGTCGTCGCGCTATTTAGGGACTACTCGGGGTGCCGCCACTATGGCCGGTATCGCCCCAACCGCTATGTCCCTGCATTTTGAATCTGTGATATCTTCATTTAAATTACATGTTGTAGAGGGCCATATTGATATATATAGAATGCACAATGTATTTAAGGTATTTCATTGGATAAGGATTAATGTTGTATTGCTTAAACAATTGAAATTCTGGGGCTATTAAGCAAAGTAAAGCTGCATCTGAAGCTTCTTTCCAAGTAAGACTCAACTTTTTTCGATGGAGAAAATTCAAGGAAGTCTTCGAAGCAGTGTCAGATTCGCTGTTCGTGAATTTAAAAAATGAAAACCAAAAAAAAACTATTCAAGGTTTACAGCTGTCTCGAAATACTGTGATACGTCATACGATAAATAAAAACATGAACGAACAACTACAAAAAGATATTCGTATCTAAAGCACTAAAGCTTGACAAGTCAACAGATATCACTGATATAGCACAATTACTTAATTTTCATTTGGGTGGCCTGCCCTGCGACATATTTCTAGAAGCAAGGTCATTTTCAGGTCTGGATTTCTAGGCATTGGTTTCCAACCAAGAAATATCCAAATTTGAAAAAATATGTTGAATAACTGCATTCGTGTTTTGAGTCTCCTTAAACCAAACAAAAAATAAATACCGTTCTCCCTTGACAGACGCTCATACATTAGATGCTCAGACGCAATGCTCACACTATTATAAATAAGTAGTTAGCTACTGAGAATAATTTTCAGTTTAATGTTTTTCTTCTTAATGAAATAAAAAAAACCTACATATTTGTGTACTGAACTATGCTGTTTCATTTGAGATTTCAAGAAGTATGTAATTGGTAGATCGCACAGGGCTTCGTCAGTAAACAGTAGATCTTGAGTGTAATCAAGTCGGCCAGTCCTGTTTCATACTATATAGTGACTAGCACTGTCCCCAAACACTCTTCTCGACTTGTGTTTCACCAACCAAATTGACGTCTTCAGGAGATGCAGTAGACATTTGGCTCCATCTCCTGAAAACGACAAGTTGTTGGTGAAACGCTTATGGAGAAGAGTGTTGCAGTTCTGATATTTGGGAACAGTGCTTGTTTGTAGTTTTTGAATTTGGTAACAGTGTTTTTTCTCAGTTTTACTTGAACCTATTTCGACAACATTGTTTCCTGTACTAGTTTGTACAACTTTTTTTGAATATTTATCATATTCACCTGAAGTTAGCCTATGAATTGCTTGCCTACTGTGAATTAATGCCTCACATTTGCTGTATCTATCCCTTTGTTGTAGTGCCTCTAAGGTCTTCGTTATACAGCCCAGTTTTGTTCAGGCGTCCTTTATGTGGACAGTATTCACTGAGTAATCCAGTAATTGTTCATAGCCAATCCTTGCTCTCTTGAAGCAAATCTTTAGTACTTTCCTCAGATGGTCTTACATGAATGTTTCCAGGTTTATCTCCCTAATACAGGTGTACTCTTTATATTTCTTATTGCTACCCCTACTCAGGGTCGTGCCAATGGGGCGTGGCCCGGGGGGTCCGGACCTCCCCCCAGGATACGGCCTTGGAATCTTATACCAACAGTCTGTTCCGAGAAGGAAATGCCATTTCCAAGACACGATCAAGTGATGTACGAGGACCTGGTGGAAGTAGACGATGCACAAGGTGAATTTCAACTATGGAAATTGTTGTGGCAGGGAAAAAGCCCTTTGGGTCGGCCTTCTTGCGCCATTGAGGCTGTCCAAGAGCGCAACAGGCAATTGTATCTCAACATTTATGTGTTGTTCAACATCTTGTCTACTCAACCAGTAACCACGTGCACACCAGAAAGGTAATTTTACACACTTAGGCGCCTAAAAACCTACCCATGGAATTATTGAGGCTAACCGGGTTTACCCTAATGGCAATTCACAGAGATTTCATCATACCAACTGATGATGTTATAACAGAATTTGCCCATAAAAAGTCTAGAAGGCTTGATTTTGTATTGTGAATTCACTGAATTAGAAATTTGAGGATTTTAGTTTTAAAAACGAATGTTTTGCCAATGTAATGGTAATTAATTGAATTTGAATTGGCAGGTCTTTTTCATTGAGACCATCCTGAAACAAAAATCTGGACACAGCCTTGCCCCCACTCCTTGTTCAAGGTCCAAACATAAAGCTGATCTGTCTAGCGTACCTACTCATCAGTTTTTTCGTTGCTTGTGATTTCTTAGTGACCAGATCACTGCATACAGTCAATCCATTCCTAACCACCAGTCATTCACCACATTCCCATCATATCTAGATAATATCAATCAAATAACTTGATTGAGGCCTAATATTATTATTCCTTGCAAATCGTAAGCTTGCACAAATTTCTACCTTCTCAGTATAGTCCAGCTTCCATCTTAAGATCGGTTTTCGATTCAGGTATTTCTTTCGATTTTCTTTAGGTATTTTTAAAATTTCATAACCAGGATTCATTATTTATAACAAATATCAAACTGTTGGTAACTACGCCACTTTCAGAAAGTGATTAACGATAGAAACATTTCATTTACTTATTTATTTATTTTTTTGTATTATAAATTCTTGTTAGGAAATTAACTTTTCATAACTATATTGTCGAGCAGTCGGACAACATATCCATCTGCTTGGGTTTCTTTATGTGAATTCCTTTCATTTTATTTTCACTCAGTATGTTTATATTTTTTCATTGCAAATCATTGAAATATTCTCTTCTCTCGAACCGAAGTTTATTGCCGAAAAACACATGGATACTTTAGAATGACGCCACTTGGGTAAGATTTTTATGTATTAGATAACGGCCCAAGTGGTTAATCTTCTTTGAATATATTTATGACCCCGGCCATATTGTCACTGGCGATTATTTTTGAAAGGGACTTGAGAAACATTTTTTAAACTGAGGGATTGATTCATTCTGTTCTGGGATTTCGGTCGGGCTAATCCTACTTTTTATTCTCCTCGCCATGAGGTTTCACTGTTTTCTGTTTGTTCGTTTTTGTTGGTGTTGTTAATAAATTTTATTATTTATAAACGATGCGTCCGATTAATTTATAATTCACCCTGTCCTCGACAATGCTATTAAATTTTTCTCACCAGATTATGACATTGATGTTTCCATAGTGAATGCAGTATCACACAATGATGTTTTTTATTTATTGTCATGGAAAAATAGTTCACCCCGGAGTGTTGTACTCAATAAAACTAGTTCTTGTTTCAGTTTCATATTTTTCAATTCTGGAAATTGCGATTACTATTTGTTTCGATTATTGATATCTTTTTATTCTATTTCAAATTACATTCATCCATAAAAATCCTACTCTGATTTCTTGCTCAATGAACTACATAAAAACCATTTTCCCAAAGATGAAATTACATACAATCTGAAGAATAATGGTCGGTTCTTCTGAATGTTCTCCGAAGGATGGGGGAAAAGGGATCCGAATCAAGTCTGTAATATTCGTGTAGCGGTGAAATCGTGCGTGAAACATATGCCTGTCAAGCGACACGCGCCACATAATGACGTAATAATGTATTGATACACGATTTCCAACCCTCCTCGCTGAATTTTAGGCGGAGGTCGTCAGGGTTATTTTATAGAAGTGCGCTATGAAAATATTACAGATCTTTAATTTTTATAAGGGTTTCGAATGTTCCAGTTTTGATTGTAATTACCTATATTAAGTTCCTTAATAGCTCGGTTCCGTTTTTGTGACAGAGTCATTGTTTTTTGATGTTTTTTCGGGTTTCATACTTAAAGAATCTGCTCAAGTGTAATGGAAAGAAAACTGAAAATTTCACCCAACGAAGTTACTGATAAACCTTCTGAAGAGTGAATTAGTCAGTAGCTTGTCCCATTTATTGGTATATTACATAATCCCCTGTTGATTTCGTCCTCGAAAACATTACCGAACTTACATCATTTACGATCCAATGGTAACTTCTAGAAAACATCGTTCTTTGAATAAATCAAATACATAACCCTTGAATATATCTCAACTGTCCTTAAAGGAAGAATCTGAGGAAGTGAAGGCCATGGTATTTCTCCTTACGGAGCTTGGTTCTGCAACTGGAGAGTTTCTTTGGTTTGAAGTTTAATCTTCTAGTATTATTGAGTTTCTGATTTATATATTTTAGAATTTGAACAAAATTAGAGAATATTTGTATTCAAATGATAATCATCTTAGATGTTTGAACAAAGATTCGTTTGGTTTGTTATTGAATCGTTTAGATTTACATCCTTTTATATTTAAACAGATCTGGAGAACATTTGTATTTTAGATGATTGTTCATATTTAATGTTTGGACAAAGATTTCATTCTACGCGCGGATTCATTTCCTTCTGGTTTTTTCCCATAACAAAAAAAAATTATGATTGGTAAAATTAAGATCTGTAATGAAATAGTACGAATGAAACATTATTATTATTATAATTCGAAAATATTATTGTCTTAAAAAGAATGGAAATCATTTTGAACATTTTTTAAATCAGTAAGACAAAATAAAGTTTTAATTTGAATGTTTTGTTTAAAAAACTGTAGGTTCCTTCAAGGACAAATCACAAACGCTACAGGAAGATTCTTAAGAAGCTCTAAGAGCGGTGTCTGTGCGAAAGTAGCGATTCACGGTCAATTTGAGTAGCTGGAGATTAAACTCATTTTTTTGTACTGAGTTGAACCTCGAAACGATGGGCAGCCACAATCTTGGTGGAATCAAATATGCCATATCACTTGAACACCTCCCGTGAAAGTATATATGAAAGACAAATCGCCAACCTTTCTTCGCTGTTCCAGACTATCAAGGTTGGAAGTGATGTTCGCGTCTCCAATTAGGCGAATGACTCTTTTCTGGATAGAATCCAGTAGCTTTGGGGTATGCTTTCGAAAAGCAGCTTTTGCAATTCGAGCGACATGATTGACATTGAATTGAATCTGGTTACTTTCATCCCAAATCGAAATCACCTCTAGATCCATATTAAGACATGCAATTTCCTACTGCCGGTGAAGATGTCCTGGAATCCAAATGGAATGATGAAGCAATATACTGGATTCTTGGTTTTTTTCCAATAAGCGTTTTTTCCATAAGCGTTGATGGTAAAAGTATTCGAGAGATATCCATCGACGCCAAGTACAGGGAATGTTCTTTCAGGAAGGTGAAGAGCCATATTATCCAGAAATGATGAGATCCCTTCAAATCCTAAGTAATCCAAAACTAGCAATAGTTTCTTGTGATTGACGTAGTCAAATGTCTCACTCAAATCATTACCTTCAGGGCAGTCAGTGCAAATTATGATGAGCTCTAAAATTTTCTAACGCAAATTGGGGTGCAGGGATACATTGGAAAATCATTTAAAATGATATGCACATTGAAAATATTACCTCAAAAATAAAATTGACGTCTCTCTGATTTTTTATCATTTTCCGAAGTTGGCATTCTTTATAATAAGCTAAATTTTGTTTGTATTTCATTAGGAGCCTCTAGTGTATCAAATTGTATTCACAACAATCTCACATTTGAAAAGAATGATCCTTCACGTTTCTCATGCGTTGTCATAAACTCGCATCAAAAACTAACGAACCCACCGCATTTCCTGAGAAAATTTTCATCTTGTGAATATGTTGCGTGAATACGTGAGCAGAATCCTCAACTATCACGGCCTGTACATTTAATAAGATATCTTATCTTAAATAGGCAACATAGGCTCGTTAACTCTTGTTGTTTTTCTTTAAAGAGACGTATCAATCCTGTTGTCATGATACAGAGCATGAGATTTGTGAAGCCCTCGCTTATAAGGTGTGGAGAGAAGTTTTTGTTGCTCTGTTGTCTGTCATTTTTATCATTTGTATGAATTAATTGTATTTCAATTTTTAATGTACGCAAAATACTCATATGTCATATGTCAAAAACTGAAAAGTTATCATGGTCTTACAGCTATGAATAATTCTATTCATTTTAGATGAGAATCTACAATGAAAATAAATGAAGAATTGATAGTTGATGAATGTTAACCTAAGAATATTCCGTGCTTACTCATAGATATGCATAGATACGTTTCGAAACTAGTCAGAAATGTGGTTCTAAACGCTGAAAAAAACGCTTTTCAGTAAACTGCATATGATTTTGTTGTGGTGAGAGTGACAATTGGCAGATGAAGGGTTTGAATTTGAATAAATTGTTAGATGTAGCCGTTACGTTGTGATAGGAAATCATAATGAAGTGGTAAAAACATAGAAAGTTTCAATTCCCTTTTCTTCGGTTTCAATTTGGAATATTCAAATGGGTGATTGCTAAAAGTTACCACACTCATTTTATTTCGTTAAAAAATGAAAACAAATAGTTCGTGTAATCGGAAAGAAAAAATATTTTACTTACCTAGGTTTCCACATTTTATAATTTACATTATCTGAAAACGGAAACTCAATGTACTTTTTAACCTAAACAGTTCCGATAATCCACAATTGTCTCATTTAGGTAATGAAAATACAAAACTACATAAGTTAAAACAGGTTTATTTTGAGGAATGTAAAGAAAGGTATGTTAAAATACCTTTCAAACCTAACGTAAACTGAGTAATTACTAGTTAACTAACAATATAAAAAGACGACTTTTTTCTGTTCATCAAATTCAATTTACTCGACTTCTTCAGTAGAAGTTTCATCCAAAGTAAGTCGATGGAACTTGCCCCTTTTCCCATTCATTTGGAAACTATCATAGATAGGTGCGCGTACTTACGATGTATGTAAAAAAAATTTTGTGAATTAAAATTTTTATCAAAAATATTCATTTGGTCATCAATTTCTATTTTGAATTTCACTAGTTCGGACTTCCATTGTCTAATATATAAAACGATTTGAAATCCCTGAAACAACTGAAAAAGAAGAATTAAAAATGAATTGCTGAGAATAAAAATTATATTGAGCAAAAATTACCTGAAATGAAATAATAGTGAAATAAAGTACAAGTAGAAAAAGAACGATTGAACAAAAATTAAAGAAATAAAAATGAAAATAAAAATAAATGTTCCTCTCTGCGTATGATCTCAGCTTGGGACCACTCGATGTTGTGTTGATCTATTTAAACAAAAATTAATCTGTTTTTCGGTTAATCAGCTGTCGCCCCCATACGAACGACAACTATCAGAAGTTGAGAAACTTGTGCGAGCTAAGGACTAACGAGGTCTTACCTTCTAACGTGTAATTCCTAACACGGATGGGTCCACACATTTATTTATTTTATTTATTTATTTGTAATACAATACTCTACAGGACAGCCCAATTACAGAGCAGGAAATAACAGAGTTTA
>WOGN01008327.1:0-11360 GCA_015342105.1 Leptinotarsa texana
GTATATATAATTTATATATTTTGTCATCGATCACAGTTCTCCCTAACTACTTTACTTGTATACCCTATCTTTACACATTTACAATAAGTAAGTTATTTTTTCTAGAAAAATATTCTCTGAAACAAACGTTTGTCGCATTAGCTAGTTTTCATATGAAATTATCACACTTGTTTAATAATCCGTATAAACTTTATTTGATTAATATTTATTCATTTACATCATTTACGTCATTAATTGTATTCTCGAGACTGGTCTTTTTTAGTTTGGCGTTTGGGTGATTTAAAAACACATGTTACTACTGAATAAATCACTCCTAAATCTATCGATTGTCAAAATACAATGAACATATATCTTTTTATGTCCAACAGAGCCAATCACACGATATTTCATTCAGTTTCTGTTACCAGAATTCCACTGATTTTCCACCAGCATCATGAGCACGTTCTGGTCATTCCGGGTCATAAAACGCAGTGTACAAAGCCGGCTGGGAACACATCATTACAGAAACGTCAATAAATAAACCCTTAGACAAATTATACACATTACAGTTTTCTCTATTTCGGCATTGGACGTTGTCTGGATGGGCTGGAGGCGTATATAACGATGCCAAGTGATCTCAGTATTACTGTTTTTCAACTATTCCGGTTGACGTTAGGCCATTACGAACGTCGTTAGCTATTTTGAATGCACTATAATAATTCTGTTGACTGAAATCCTTTGATGCTGTTGTTATTTGGAACAAAAAAAGGCCAGTCAGTAGCTAATGTTCGTCGCTACCAATTCGAAGTGTCATCAAAACACGAGTTCAAATCTATTTGAAATACAATTATATAACATGAATTCGTTTGTTATTTGTTAGCTTAGTCAGTTTATTAGTTTTTCAACGAATTGATGAAGTTTTTATTGGAGGACTGGAACCACCTGGAAAAACTTGCGATGTCTTTGAACGTATTATGAAACTGCTCAGCGTTAGTAAAGTTTCAGTCTCCGTATAATAAGTTTTTAAATATTCAAAATGATAATAAGACAAAAATCTTAGAAATTTCAATAATTGCATTCATGCACACATTTTTGAACCATTACAATATTACACATAATATACAAAAACATTCAAGTCAACAAAAGCTCAAAATTCATTGCACATTATACATGGAATAATTGAAAATGAAATAAATATCTGATTACACGGAGAATATAATTTCAAACACCTCGGTACAAATCAATGTTTTATCAAATTCTTGAAATACAATTTTCATGAGGTTCGTCTCAGAATTGATGTTACAAGATATGAGATAAAATGAAGAATTTTTGAATTTTATATATGATGGAATCAGCCGTTACTTGATGAAAATCCATAACTAACGTTTTCAAAAAAACACTTCATTGTAAGATTTCTACTAAACAATTTTTCAAAAACGCAACACGTGTTTTGCCATACAATGGCTTTACAGACGTGTCTTTACTGATCAACAAGTAGGCCTTGATATTGAAGCAAAAAACATTTTTTTCCAGAGAGTGTATTCTATTTGTTCATGATATGTCGAACGATCACTATGCAAAGTTGTTCAAGATGAGGAATTTTCACTTGGAAAATTTTGTATAGAGTTATAATTTTTCATTACAAACACCAATGTTTGAAAAATGTTTACGTATCATGAACAAAAGAATGCATTACTTGAGGAGAAAATATTTTCCGGTTTATCGTCAATCTCAACTTGTTTTTCAATAAAAGCAAAATATTCTCAAGATTCATTTTCCATCGAGAAGTACTCAATCCCACAACCTTGAAATGACGTTCAAAGATGTATAGTCCATCAAACCCTTTTGTCACACCAGTCCAAGGATAAAAGGTATATATGAAATATGTTGGTAATCAACTGGGCTGAAAAATAATATTTTATTTGCTAAGAGAAATACTCGACAATTTTGGTTTGCAACCCAGCTCTCCAATTTCAAATTTGCAATTACATAGTTTCTCATTTCTGATGATGAAATTAAAAAGGATGATACATAATTTTTTCAGATTCTGAATTTCAGATGATTATTATTTAGGTGAAAATATTAAAAAAAGAGCAGAGGCTAAAATAGAAATTGTTACAATTATTGAGCTAGTTGTATAAGTGAATGAATTCATATATGTTCATTATATAGTTTGGTGGTTTTTTCAAATATCAGACATGGATGAGGGTTCAGATTTGAAAAAAAATGGTGCAAATGTCGTTTGAAATATCAATTTTCAATCTTCAATAATGATTGTGAATCCAAGAAATACAGTTCTCATGTCTGGTCACTGAAATTCAGGTTATCTAACTTTCAGCTACAATGAAATCGAGAAGCTTTTCAGAAGAACTCAGAGAAAAAGATTCATCGAACTTGTTCTTTCGATTTTGTTTTATTGGAATCTATATCTTATTATGAAATATTTGTGTTTGAACTCAAAAACTGGGAACTGGCATAATTTCAATAATTTCAATATAAATCAATTCACAGCACGAAGTCTTCTCTAATAACCGCCATATAAGAGTATAAGTTTATCTCGAAACGTTGTCTAACATTTTGAAGCATTTCTGGACATTGTTTTTTCTCAAAAGTTTCAAAGTGAACAGTCACTTAGATAAATTCCCTGTAAAATAACCTTTTTAATGAGTTGAGGTTATGATATGAAAATGTCCCCATGAAATTGAAAATCGACCTGTTTGCCTTTTTTCTAAAAAACGTGTGTTAAATATATTCTAGATATTTCGGTTCCGGCGCCACACTCCGTATATGAATGGTTGTTATAGTTACGTTTGCTAAATTTTAGGATTCGAAAAAGATTTTCTTGAGAATATATAAATTCAATCTGAAATCGAATTGATTCGTTTGTTTCATGTCGTTTTGTGTTGCAATGTTTTTTATTTTTTTATTTATTTTATGTTTCTAATATGAATTTCATTAGTTTGGATTTTCTCTGTCTAATATCATATAAAATTATTTGAAATCCCTAAGGGAACCAATACAAATGCAAAATTTAAAGCAATAGCTGAAAATAACAATTATAATAGGCAAAAACCCTGAAATGAACTTATAGTGAAATGAAATACAAGTAAAAAATTGAACAATTGAACAAATGAAATTAAGAGATTCCAAGCCAAGTTACTTCACGACATTTCGATTGTAAGTATTCACAGTCGTCTTCGGGTGATGACTGAAATCACTTGGTTTGGAATCTCTCAATTTTTTTATTGTTGTATTTCATTTCACTGTAATTTTGTTTAGGTTTTTTCCGCTTAATATAGTTGTTATTTGCAGCTATTGTTCTTGATTTTTCATTTGTATTGGATCTTTTAGGGATTTCGAATCATTTTATGTAATATTAGATAATGGAAGCTGGAACTAATGAAATTCATCATGAAATATTGTCAATCACCTTCAAACAAACATATAAGAAAACATTTTTTTTTGTAAAAAAAAATGTATCCTGTTACCCAACTAACCTTTCTTCAGAAAAATTTTTGGATGACTAAACTAATTAACTGAATATATATTCAATGCGGAAAATTCAGAAGACAATGAAAAGTTTCGTAACATGTTACAAAGTACACTGTGATAGGTATCATCAAATTTACTTGTTGCCTCATAGGAAACGACATATGAAACCTTCATTGACTGTTCTATCAACCATCATTTCCTCAATTGACAATTATCAGTTTTATCGCATGCATAGAAGTCTAGCTTTCACTCTCTTCGTGTGTTATTCGAGTGGAAACGCAATTTCAGATCTACAATTAGTTCCAATCGAAAGTTGATTAGGGACCAAAGTTCCACCAAAGTTAATTAAAGGGAAGTTTGTTCTGACCGACCAAAAGCATTCATTGCAATCAATCAGTAATCTTTGGCGATGCAATAGTAATCAAGACTCGCGAATCACATCCACAGTAATCGATACAGAATTAATTGAAATCTAGAATTGAGCTTCCAGTTTCTGATAACTTGTTTCCAGAAACTGGAAACAAGTTTCCTGAATCTTTAGTGAGATGTTTTTTGAATATTTCCTATGTAATCATTATAAAACTGGTTTGAATGATTATAGAAGAAATGAAGCATTACCAGATATGCCGCTTTTCTAGAATCTAGCAGGTTATAAGTAGGACTCTTCCTCCTTTGGAAGTATCTACAGGAAAGAAATTCCCCAAATTTACATCGCTGTTCTTTGTTATTTACTTGTTACTTACTTGTGCCGTTTGGATCTCCAATTAGTCTTTGTATGCTTAGAGATAAAATTTCACATATGTAAGCAATATTTCGAATGAGGATTGATTTGGGATTCATTATCTATTCGCAGTTGCTGAGATATTTACAACATTCTGGTTCGAAATAATTGTCATGTTGCGACATTTTCTTCCTTAACCTTCCATTACTCGCGCACGGTGTCCTAGAAACAAGAGTTTTCCAGGTTACTGCCACCCCATGGTTGAAACACCTCCAAATATTGAATGAAAGTAAGGTAATCAGCGTTTTTATCAACGTTTTTCAGGTTGTTCAGTCTGAGATAATAGTTTTCAATAGAGAACCAATAATTTCATAAAATGGTCATTTTTATGTTCGGAGACAGTAATCTCGTTCAGTCTTCAGAAATTAAAATCAGCTTGATTTTGTGGTTTTTTTTTTAACCTTATATCATTTCCAAACTACAGACGTGAAGAAAAATCGCAATTTAAAATATAGAATATGTCAAAAACTAACCGTTTTTCCTGAAAAATTGGTAACTTCATCACGGTTTCTTGGCAAATGGTTAACCAAACGTCAACCAAATCACAGGCAATTATTTCGTGTAGATGTGTTTCTAGTTTCGAGATGTAATTCAAATCTGATATCAGTTCATTGTCATTCTGCCATTTATATAATTCTTCAAGATGTGAAGCCAAGTACGGTCCATCTACAAAAAACTGTTTAATATGCAGTTCCACATATGTTTCATTTGTGATTATTTTAGTTTCATTTCATTTTATACAATAGTCACTGTATGATTTCAAAAATGTGTTGTGACAACTTTCATCCAGTTTTTTGTTTATTTCTAATGTAACTATATGATTAATTTCGGGCACTTTCGAATGCCTTACCAATATTATTTTTTCCACAAAATCAAGGTTTTTGAGTTCCATATGTGTAAGTATAGATCTTAGAGTATTTTTTGTTTCGTAATTTGAGGTATGACTTTAGTTGTGAAAGGCGTTGGTGGTTGATGCTTTGGTGGTTATTGTATTGATGTTGCTTACTCTTCCACATATTTCATATGTCGAATTCTCCTTGACACCTGTCGGAGAAATGTGGTAATGAGGAAACTTATGAAAAGAGAAATAGACGATTCTCAATAATGCAGACGGAGCTTGATTTGAGTCTCTGAAATGTCAAGATAATTATTTTGGAAATGTATTGAATTTACACAAAAACTTATCAAGGTTCAGTAGGAGTTTGCTATTTCTACACCTTTTCTTTTTTGTTTTTGGCAGCTGATTTGAAATGTGAAAAAGAGACATATGCTCCCACGCTAACAAAGCAACGAATTGTATTTCTCATCTTTTCTAATAATGTTCAATAGAAAAAGTGTTGTATATGATATTTATTCCTGCACCAGCAATGATGGTGAAGGTATCCAAGAGAATACCATCACTATCCATTGATTTAACAAAACAAAAAATACATAAATCACATAAGTCACTAAAACTCTTACTTGAGATAAATAATGAAAATATTTGCTCTAAGAAAAACGCTTGTCGTTTCAATCTTTCCTTATTTCTTTGGAGTAGTTTCATGTTTATATTTTCCCCGACCACGAAAAGGTTCGTGGAATTTTTGGCCTGGAGTATCTACCTGACAGAATGGTAGTGCTCGAGCGGTTGGTGGTTTAGTTTTTGGCACTAAACGAGGCGATCACAACTTCGTCATCGAGATGAAACTCGTTCAGCAAAAAGCTCCCATGTAGACGAAGTTTACACTTAAATATAGCGACAACCCAAGGAAGAGCCAATTCATTAATTCATGAAGTTTTCTTCCACAACATTGAAGACATCGGATTTCGCCTTCCTCAGGTCGAGTGGGCTAAAGTCAGAAATTGAGTGATATTCAATCCGTTGTGGGCATGAGAAGTTTCGAATTCATTGACTCAAGCTTATATGAGTTGATAAGTCTGATGTAGTTCTTCTCGACCATTAGAGTAAAACGATAAAGCTCCGGTTGAGGTGAATACCAAGATCTTATCTTCTCGAAAAACAATAAAATTCAACTTGAATCTGTCGATTACAATTATAGTACCAGGAACCAACAAAACAAGATACCTAGATCGGAAAAAGCAATTGGACAACGATGTTGACTACCTCGGACCTCGCCTACTTAATATGCTACCAGAGTATATAAAAAAATCAAATAGTTCTATTATGTACAAAACATTTATAAAAAGTTGGATTCTGCGTTCGGAAAGGACATTATTTCATGATTTTGTCAACCAAACTTTCAAAAAGTAATTACAGTTAAAACACCAATCATTTGTGTATAGCATGCATACACGCAAAGCTGACAACAAACAGAATATAAGAGAATACCTGAATATGACAAAGCCCAAATATGACGTATCTACACCTCAATTATTGCAAACACACCTACTACACTATGTCATTTACTTTAAGGAGAAAAATAATAGAATATAAAATAAATAATTATTTACAATTTCATTTATACATTCACTAGTTGTAATTTCTTTCAAATTATGTACTTATGTGCTCCAAAATATTCAACCACTTTTTTGTCATTGTATACTATAGTGTTATACTTTTTAGTTTTAAGTTTAATATCACATACAGTTTTATAGTAAAGCTTCGTGATTTTTTCCTGTTTATTCACTTGAAATACATTTACTTGGATTATTGTAAAATTCTGAGCTTTCATGAATAAACATTATTATCATTATTATTATATATAGCCCCAGACTCTACACATATTACTCTATTGAAATGGCTGTTCTGATTATATGAGTTCTAAGTGAAATGATGCCTTCACTACTCTTCAATACTAAGACATTATCTTCGGAAAATGTTCCTTTATCTGATATGATTGTCTTTCTGGAAACTTCAACCATTTTCCAAAATATTTGTAGTGATATAGTTTTCAACTCAGCAAGTATCTTGTGTAATTTATCGTAATTATATGAAAAACTTCGTATGTAGAAAACTGTGGTGTCTTAGAATACTTAAAACATTCAAATGACGTGATATTTTGTGACAATGGAACTGATTTTTTACGTAAATAAAGCCGTTATTCGGATCTCAATTTTTTTTTTCATCACAAAGTGAGGCATTATCAGTGTTGCCATTATGTAATGTGGAAGAATGGATGAGTAATTTACTATAGTAATATTACTATAGTATCGAACAAACGTCTTGTTGCATCAACTACTCCGCGCTTTAATGTACAAATCACAGCGTCTAAAACAAGCTCGGGAAGGGTCGTGCAGGTTGTCTATACGTCCTGCGTTATCCCTGCTTCCCGTCCGACTTAACTTGCTCTTATTGAATCTCCCATTATCCTTATTCGCAGCAACGTTGCCATCGACCACAGCTGACTTGATTCCGCGTTGATTTTATAGGGGTGTCACCTGTGGCGGTGCGGCTGTTTATTTGGTGTCACTCTGAACAGAGAGGACTTTTCACGGTTTATCTCGGTGTTACTCTTTTGTTTTGTGACTCACGTTGGATATACCCTTCTCGTTTTTCATGGGAACCTGTTTGTAATAATTTTTGGAGATTTTTTCTTTAACTCAATTAGGTTAGGGGGAATTGGGGAAATGGATCAATGTTCATTGCTATTCCATATGAAACGAGAGACTCTAATGAATAAGATCGAATTTAGAGAAAACTGAACATGCAAGTAGCTTCAAGAACTGCGTGTTGATTTCAAAAAACTTCAGTTAACAATTTAATGGAAAATGACGTTAGGGATATTGAAATAAGTTGAGGAAGTATGTCAAAAATGTATCATTCAGACAAAGAACACGCTGCGGAGAACAGATCAGTTCAGTTCATCTCAACACGCTTTGTAAAACAGCCATTGAACATTGTTCAAAACCGTTGATACTGCCACATAAAACTGGAGTTTCCGATGCTTTCGGAAGTCTAGAAACTGCAAAGTGTGGCATCGGAATTATTAAGAGTGGAAGAGGTGCTATTGAAAACAGCTAATTGTTTTATACCTACTCTTTCGAATGAAATAATACAAAGATTCTGGTAAATGAACAGAATATCTTGATTTCAAGTGTACAATCTGTTTTGCTCACCCCAAATTTACTTTTCCTAAAGATTTGTGTCTATGTCAATCAACCCCAGGTGCGAAATTAGTTGACATATCTCTAGGGGTGAGTTGACACAATGTGATATAAATAGGAATATTTTGCAAACACATTATTGGATTACTAAACTAGTTAACTAAAAACATCAATTTTCGAAATAATACTGGAAAAATACATTGGGAATAAACTCACACAAAAAATACATTGAAACATCAAAAACTTATATTATACTGCCATCCAGCAGGATTGAAGGAAAGGAGATATGCTGCATTGCTGATGACCAATAGATACTTAAATGAATATCTGTATACTGTCTGTTAATGATTTTGACCTTCCTCAATATTTATTTTGCAACTTTGATCTGGTTACTGTACTATGGTAAAATGTTCAGCATGCAATCTGTGCAAAGTTTGCGTATTTGGAGATAGTTTTATATTTCTATATCCTGTGATCGGATCAATTTCGATGTCTATGAATTTGGAATATTTAAAGATGGAATTCTGAATACTAAGTGTTTTTGTGTTAAAATATTGAAGTTTAGGTTTAATTTCTATATCTGACAATACCTTCAATTTGATTATTACTGGAGTTTATTCCCAATACCAAACCGTTATTTTTGAACACGTGTTTCAATTACCAAGTGATCATATAAGAGGAAGAGTAATCTGTCTTTCAAGAGGGCGATTAATCTTTCTCTTGAAGAGGGCATAATTAAGTAATTATGAGACCACCAGGTCCCATACTTAATTATGCCGAACCACACAACAGGAAAATCATGAACAAGATGAATACCACACAATCCCAAAATCAGAGATAGAAAAATTATTATACATCTTTGCATCATTTTATCAAAATCCACTCTATCTATTCGATCTATGAGTACACCTTTAGGCGTGCACTTGCAATCAGCAGATGGCTGTGCTTTACTTGCAAATGCAAATAAAAGCCGTTTATGTCAACTAACTGAGGTAGTCGTTACGTAATCAGTTTACCATAAATTGAATCACAATTTAATGAGATGTCAATCAATTCCTGAAAATGAGGGGTCTTCCCCAACAGGAGTAATTTTGTACATCTCATTTAACTTTCATATAGACGAGATTTCCGATTCTCAGTTGATATATTTGTTAGGAGGTGGCATGAGGCCAACACTAACTAGGTAGCTGATGAAAATTATAGTGGAAAGATATCTTGAATAAACTGTAAGAAAACAGCAACCTATTGAAAAAAAATAGAGTAAATTCATTTCATCCGGAGTACCACATAGATCTGTTCAACTTGGACAATCTGCTATTGGAAAACTTTACGGTTGCATGTTCCAGAAGAAGTAACAGTGATTTGATGTGTAGATGACATTAGTTGAGGTAGAGGTTCCAGAAATGATAAGTATCAGCAAATCATTCATTTTATATCGTAAATAGACAGAAAATTGAAAATGAACTGGTTTCACGAAAAATAAAGTAGAATTATTGGTGGTGGATAACAATGAATTGATTTGAAAGAGGAAATATGAAGCAGAAAGGAAACCATTCAATTGATTTGGAAAAAGAAATATGAAACAGAAAAGAGAATCTGAAATATGCTACTACAGCTGAAGAAAGTAGCACTGAGTAGTAGTACAAAAGAATGGAATCAGGTTATGTGGAAACAAATTAACGGTAATTTTCAGTTCATTTCAAAAGTTTTGTATGTTTTTATTGGTTTACTTTGAACTGTAATGTCTCAGTAAATACTTTTTCAATTCAATCAAATTGAGCCCCATTTGAATCATTGCACTTTTGCCAACGTTACACAAGTCGACTAATTCCGTCGGCATGAAAATTGGGTTCTAAGGATTTGATAAAGTCGAAGTTGAGAAAGCTGTTGAACTACTGGAAAAAATGGTTCTTGGTTAGCGGGAGGTCTAGAGAGTATGGTAGGTAGGAAAACCTTTGACGCTGAATTCGTTCAACTATCGGACGGAGCAGGATCATATCTCCTCTGATTGACCAGTGTCGGCTGCTGACGCGTTTTTCGATACATTTCGTCGGTTTGGAAGGATTTTCAAAAAGTTATACTAAATCACACCAGCCGCAGACCACCATACAGTAAGCATACTCTTTTTCAACAGGATTTTCGCCTTTGGAAATTGCCTGGATGGCTCATTGGTGTCCAACTACTATCGTGAACGTATTCTGTTGTCATAGATGTTCATCACGAGTGACGATCCGATTGAAAAAGAATCGTTTTGGTTACGCAAAAGCAAATAAGAACAGACCTTGAAACGAGGGGGCACTTACTTTTCGAACTTTCTGATCATTTCAATATATTGTCAACCACCAAAAATGAACAGCATGGGAGCTGACACCCAGTTCATTCGCAATCCGACCGATCATTTGTGTGTTAGTCTCAACCAGTCTCCTCAAATTTTCATCCTGGATAATTGTAGGTCGACCACTTCGAAGTTCATCTTCCACGCTGAATTCTCCTGAATAAAATTTCGCAAACCAACGTCGAACAGTACGTTTATTAACACAATGAGTGCCAAATGCCTAGTAAAGTTTTCGGGCTGTTTTGGCAGCGCTTTGGTTCAATTTGAATTCATAGAGAAAAATTAACCAAAAATTGCCGAACGACATCATGTAGTTATCACCTGAAAAGACGCTAAAGAGTAGAATTTGGACAAAAATGAACATTATCAATATAAAGAATACAAAATTCTCTGTCGATGGCGACACATTAATGAAATATATCAATATTTCATATCTCAATGAAAAAAAAATATGTATTGAGATATGGGGCTGCAAAAACACATGATATTGTAATAAAAAAAACAACCCAATATTCCACTGACGACTCAAAGAAGTATGGTGATATTTGATTGAAGAGTAACAGCTCAGCAGAATATAAAAAATGGATTAGAAAAATTACGGAACGTATAATAATACCGGGTGTCAACGAATCTATTAGACAAGTCATAACTTCTAGACTATTAGGTGTATCAAAACGAGATTTGGTACAGATAAATGGTATGTGGAGAGGAGAGTTTTCATATATTTTT
>WOGN01008329.1:0-17427 GCA_015342105.1 Leptinotarsa texana
TGAATCGTATTTTCGAAACATGGAATAACTTACCCAACGATGTTATGAATTCCGACTCAGTGAACAGTTTCAAAAACAAAACACCAGACGAAACACCAGAGCACATACTTTGTGCCTGCCCCGCTGGAGCCCGACATTTTTTTGTCTTGGCTCTCCTGGGCTCTTCTATTGGGACGATTGAACTTTCGTTTCAATGTTATAACCATATACCCATGATTCGTCACCAGTTATGACCATTTTGAACAACTCTGGACTGTCGTTGATGTCGCTACCACACGCTTCATGTCCAATATATCCGAAAAAATAGCATCGTCAGCAACTTCTTTAATAGTGTTCACGCACCCATTCATCTAGAAATAGACCTCATCGCTGAAGATGAAATTAGGATCAATTGCCAACTGACCCAGAGCCCATTCAGTGGACACACGTTGTTGTCTATAGTCGTTTACCTTCAGTTACTGAGTCAGATGAATTTTGTCCCAAGTCACGACGAACAATTCGCCAGGTTGTGGCCTGCCAAAGGCCAAGCGACGCGAAATCGACTGCCCCGGATTCTCCTGCACACTCTCACAGGCAGCGGCGATGTTTTTGCCAGATCTTGTGTATGATCGAATTATAGTAGGTTTCACGGTATATGGTATTGGCTGAACAATTATAATAGAAGCAATTAGACCATTGAGTTGTAAAACCCGACTCAAATAAAGGGAAGAGAATCACAATATTACACCACACTACACAATGGTATCAAACCAGGTAGTTTATTGGAGTTGGTAAGCCAATTGGATCCCACAACGACAACCAAACTGTTAGGATTTATTTTTGATAACAACCTGCAATGGAAGCCACAAGTAGATAATTTGTGTGAAAAGCTCAGAAATTCCTGTTATTCTCTCAGGTATATCTCCACTCACTGCAGTCAAGAGATTCTACTTTCGCTTTTTTATTCGAAGTTTAATCCTCACCTCAGGTATGGCATATTGAACTGGGGCACAAGCTCCTCTCTGTGGATCGAGTGTTTATGATTCAGATCTATGCTGTATGGATCATTAATAAGTTGGGATTTAGGGGTTCTTGTAGGGGAGGATTTCAGAAGTTAAAAATATTAACAGTTGCAGGAATATACATACTGGAGGTATGCACGTATGTATACCGCAATAAAAACAAATTAGCTGCCATCACATACCCATTTGACACGAAATATCCACTTACTCCCACACAGTCATTAAACTCTACCAAAAAAGTATAGAATTTTAGGGATGCAAACTGTACCACAAAATGTGATGGTCCTACACATCCACGAAACACATGTCAATGGTTTGCCACTTTTTTTAGTGCTATGTCCGATAAATCACCTTATATGGTCTTTAACCATGGGCTGCTGACCAGAACGGTCGTTGAAGCTGTTATCGAAATTACACTGTTGCCGGAATTTTTCATGACCAGTTACAACAATAATCTAACATGAGAAACGTATTTGACTGCTGACAGAAATCAAAACAAGTCCGAAGACTATCGAGGAGAAATACATACCTAGGCACAGTAAAATAAATAATTCGAAATGCCTAGTAGATGCTTGCCGGAAAACTACTACTTCCCAGGCTAATACCACGCTGAACATTGAATTATGAGAACGGTTCCAAAAGTACTCAGCCTGACCTAGAGATGATGGTAGTTATTTGAAAAATATCACTGTATTAGGGAGTACGCAATCTATAAAGTATATGTTGAAATTGTCAGCTGGGAGAGCATGGGAGACGATGAACTTTCAGGACGTCCAAAAACTGCAACTACCGACGAAAACATCGCCAAAGTTCACCAAATGGTGGTAGGAGACCGCCGAATTGAAGTGAGAGAGATAACAGAGGTTATGAACATACCAAAAGAACGCGTTTGTCACATATTGAATCAACATTTAGGCATGAGAAAGCTGTCCACGCATTGGGTGCCGCGATTGCTCACTTTAGACCAAAAACGTGTTCGAATGAACATTTCCAACGCTCCGTTGGAGCAGTTTAGATTCAATAAGAGTTTTGGTGCCGATTAATTACTGTAGATGAAACTTGAATACGCCATTAGCATGGGGTGCAACTTTGAGAACTCATATCTCAGCAGTCGAAAATACCCAAAAACATATATTAAAAACCATCTACCGAAAACCCAAAAGATACCCAACAGAAGAACTTCTGTTCACATATCTCAGCTTGTTTCGAAGAGGTTTTAGTTCCGTACTGAAATTAGGGCAATGCATGCACAAGTGTTACGTGCAATTTATCCGTACAAACGACAGGAGGAGGTTACAGTCCACAATCTTTTAGGATGAAAGCTGGAATATCATCTGGACCAGTGGTCTTTTTAGGCGTGAGCGATCTTAGTGCCTCGTATACTTTGTTTTCACTGAAGCTTGATATACCAAGAAAGTGATTATTATTAATATCAAAGTTTGGTTGAGAAGGGGAAGAAGGATATCATGATTAACGGTGTCGAATGCCTTGGCAAAGTCTAAAAATGCAGTGATGCATTTTGTCTGATCCTGAAAACTATTGAAAACATTGTTTTCCAATTTAAAAACTGCTCCTTCAGTCGATAAATTTTCTCTGAATCCTTATTGAGATTTGGAGAGAATTCCATTTACGTTACAATAATAAGACTAATAAGAAACATTACATTATGATGTTTACCGTGGCTCTGACGATGACAAACACTATGAGAAACATTGCATTACGGTCTCGTGACATCATTATCAATGCAACGAACTCCAAACACAAATAAATAAACATGTTATTCCCCAAAGACGTTCTATAATTAGACCTGAATGCAGAGATCGCGTCCTTCCAAAAATACCGCACCCTAAAACGGTCATCAGTTATCAGGAACAACAAAGCACCTCTAAGAAAGATACTGCACATAATCCGGCTATAACCATATATTCAGGATTTCACCTCCGTTGAAGTGATTATGGCAAGATTATATCAACGTTACTATAAACATCTATTGTAGAACGAGCTTCTAATGGTTTTCAATTCAACACTGGAAGATTTAACTAATTAACTTGTACGAATTATTTTAGAATAATGAGAAGGCAACGATCTGTTGGGTTTACTTTGGATTTAAGAAGGCAATTCGCGCTGGATAACTATAAATTCTGAAAGCAAAACACTTATGAGGTGGACAAAATAATTTGATGAGTTTCTAGAAATTATGTACATTATCATACCTCGGCCAAGTATACAGGTTGCCTGCCTTTCATGTTTTCGCCAAAGATTTATTGAAAGGCGTTACGAAAGTATGAGATAACAACGCGTTGATCACAAAATGATTCCGGCTCGAGCGCTAGTAAAATCCATAGGGCGTTTTGAAAAAAACCGACATAAAAGCAACCACCTCGTATTCAGGAAAAAGTAACCATACCACCGACATTATGAAGCACTCAAATTTGTTTTACAATGCCAACTTATTGGAAAATAAAGGTCGTCTGACGTGGTGAAAATTGGGTGGAAACTTGAAAAAAACGTATCCTCGAAAACTGAATGTGAACACTATAACGTGAAGTTTTTTCTGTCGAATAGATCATCAGGAATAACATGTCTCAATTTTGTAGGTGTAAAAAGTCGATTTTTCATGTTACGAAATTTTTAATATTTTCACCCCATTTTCACCCCCCTCAGACGGCCTGGAAAACTATGACGTCAAGTTTTTTCTGTCGAAAAGATCATCATGGATAACATATCTCAAACTAGTAGGTGTAAAAAGTCGTTTTTTCATGTAACGAAGTTTTTTATATTTTCACCCCATTTTTACCCCCTCAGACGGTCTGGAAAACTATGACATGGAGTTTTTTCTGTCGAATAGATCATCATGGATGACATATCTGAAACTAGTAGGTGTACAAATTCAATTTTTCATGTAACGAAATTTTTATATATTTTCACCCCATTTTCACCCCTTCAGACGACCTGGAAAACTATAACGTAAAGTTTTTTTTGTCGAATAGATCATCATGGATAACATGTCTCAATTTTGTAGGTATACAAAGTCTATTTTTCATGTTACGAATTTTTTTTAATATTTTCACCCCATTTTCACCCCCTCAGACGGCATGGAAAACTATGACGTCAAGATTTTTCTGTCGAAATAGATCATCATGGATAACATGTCTCAATTTTGTAGGTGTACAAAGTCTATTTTTCATGTTACGAATTTTTTTTAATATTTTCACCCCCTCAGACGACCTGGAAAACTATAACGTAAAGTTTTTTCTGTCGAATAGATCATCAGGAATAACATGTCTCAATTTTATAGGTGTACAAAGTCGATTTTTCATGTTACGAAATTTTTAATATTTTCACCCCATTTTCACCCTCTCAGACGGCCTGGAAAACTATGAAGTCAAGTTTTTTCTGTCGAATAGATCATCATGGATGACATATCTCAAACTAGTAGGTGTACAAATTCATTTTTCATGTAAGTATTTTTTTTATATTTTCACCTCATTTTCACCCCCTCAGACGGCATGGAAAACTATGACGTCAAGATTTTTCTGTCGAAATAGATCATCATGGATAACATGTCTCAATTTTGTAGCTGTACAAAGTCTATTTTTCATGTTAGGATTTTTTTTTAATATTTTCACCCCATTTTCACCCCCTCAGACGGCCTGGCAAACTATAACGTAAAGTTTTTTTTGTCGAATAGATCATCATGGATAACATATCTCAAACTGGTAGGTGTACAAAGTCGATTTTTCATGTAACGAAATTTTTATATATTTTCACTCCATTTTCATCCCCTCAGATGGCATGGAAAACTATGACGTGGAGTTTTTTCTGTCGAATAGATCCTCAGGAATAACATGTCTCAATTTTGAAGGTATACAAAGTCGATTTTTCAAGTTACGATTTTTTTTTAATATTTTCACCCCCTCAGACGGCCAGGAAAACTATAACGTGAAGTTTTTTTATCGAATAGATAATCATAGATAACATATCTCAAACTGTGTTCACCCCATTTTCACCCCCTCAGACGGACTGGAAAACTATGATGTGGAGTTTTTTCTGTCGAATAGATCATCAGGAATAACATGTCCCCATTTTGTAGGTGTACAAAGTCGATTTTTTATGTTACGAAATTGTTTTAATATTTTCACCCCATGGGTCTTCTCTCAGTGTATTTTTCAAAAAAAAATAATATTTGAAACACAACCAACCGTAGTGACCAATGTAACTTCCCGGGTGAAACTACCGCATGCCTTCTGACGAATACTATCCTTACTCTCACTTCTTGGCAACGAAACACATTAAACAACTTGGAAACTTTCCCACAAGTGAACCAAATAGTTCCTTCAGACTTAGTTCCGCCGAAACTTCGAGCAAATACGAACTTTCTTTAAATTCGTGATGAAACAATTGACCCTCATTCCAAGAAGTGGAGTAGCCCTTGTATGGTATGGAATAATGATATGCACTAGTTTCCTCCCTGTCACTTTTTTGTATCTCCTGTTTACAATGTGGAATTTTGATAGTTTCAAGAAACATGTTAATGTGAAATTTTCACTACACAGTTTTTTAAAAAAGCAACACCTGTTTCGCTACACAGAAGCTTCTTCAGGCGCGTCTTTACACGTCTACAATGCTGCTGTAAGAGTATTTCTCGATGCTTTTCGAACGAGTAAGTATTTCTTTGTACCATAGAATATCCGGCTCGAAGGACCAAAAACATGTAGCTTTATTAGATAAGTGGACTATAGTATAATACAGGATTGTTTGATTTGATGAAGTTTTCAATAGAATTTTATTCAGGACACAAAAAGAAAGAGCGAGAGAGATTACGTGGCTGTAACCAAATATATTGCTATGAGGAGCGTCCCATATATTTCATCAGAGTAGGAAACACAGTCGAGTTCCGCATTGAAAACAAATTTTGCAATACAAAAAAACATAAAAAGAAAAAAACTGGAGAATACTGAATGGTGGCCTACCATAACCTACCTTCAATCGTGATTTTCGATGAAGGCAAACAGAAATTATGTCAAAAGAACTATTATTTTGTGGACTGGACTATTATGAGAGTTTTCTTATTATAGCTAGCCCTCGTGAATACCATGAATCCATCACAAATTCGACTAATTTTACTGAACAGGTGCGAGAAGCGTTACAATTAAGAACCCCTAATACTAACGCCACAATTTGGAATTAATTTGATAACGATCATGTGAAATTGATTATAACCGCTTTTTAGTTGACTCCCGTCTAAAATACCGTGAATTAATTCAGAAAACACTTGTTAACGGCGATAGAGTTACAAAAAAAGTATAATGGGGCTATTCGTGTTCATTGCTTTTGAGTATCCTTCTAAATAGAATTGATACACTAATATATTTACATGATTAGGCCTCAATCCATTTCATTCTGTACAGTACAGTACTGAACATACTGTACACAGTAGTAGTAGTAGTTAGTTATAAACATTCAGGCCGCATGAAAAACACTTAGTTTTGGGAAGCGTTTCTCGTTACCGTTTGTAATGTAAACTTTGCCGGCAGGAAATATCTGTGTGAAAGCTATTTTTCGAATTTTTTATGTCTGACGTGTCGTCTACTACTGCGGTAGACAGGTAACCAGATCTTATAAATGTTTATTGCCTCTTCTTTTCTACTGAAATTATCCTTGTGTTTTTGAATTTATTTTGCCTCTCTGTATCCTCTTGAATAGTGATTTTAAGTTTTTTGAGGGCCTTCTTTGTTTAAAGGATGTTAGACTATAGCTGATTTGTCGGTTTGTTTGACTCGACAATTTCTCTTGTGTTCTGAGAGACGGGTACCTAAACTTCTTCTCCTGGTTCCAACGTAGACCGACCCGCAACTACAAAGGAACCGATAAACCCCAGGTGTTGCTGAATGTTCTCAGGGATTCTTAGCTGACCTTACACTTTGTCTTCCAAGCCGGTCTCTAACATCTTCTACATACGGAAAGAAAGCTTTTCCCTTGAGCAGTCTAGCTGGGGTTACTTTGGCTCGAATTCTCCTTCGCTGTTCCCACCCCCTTTGAAGACATTTTTCAGGTGATTGAGTTCCTCAGGAAGACGCTCAGCTTCACAGATACGTCGTGCTCTCTGAACCAAAGTTTTAATTACCCCTCTCTTTTGTTGTGGCTGATAATTAGTCCGGCCGTGAGACCAATATGACAAAAAGCACACCACGGTGTACGCGGTTGGGTACGACTACAAGTTTGTGGTTAGTGTACGGCGGATGTCGCGATGACATCTCGGCGGAGATCAGCAGCAAGTTGACTGCAGACGTCCTTTTTGACTTATGTGGACGCCCGTGTACGTGCAGTACAGTAATGGGCGGCTTGAGTTCGCTGGAACGCAACTGCAATTGTGTGGTCGATACAACCGCAAAATGTGGCTCGTGCACGGGCGCAAAATGTGGCTCGTGTACGGGCGCTCTTAGAGTTTTTGTTCAGCTATCTGTCAGTGCGTGTTGGTGTATTATACACCCTGTGGCCAAATGTACCACCTTCACGTCTGCTCACAAGAACATCCAAGAAGTCTTGAGTCTATTGGGGTTCTAGTTCCATTGTTAATGTGTCATCAGCATAACGCAACCAACAATTAGGTTTCACGGCCGCTAGCCATAAGGTCCGCTGTTGAAAAATTTTCATGAGGAAGTTCACCACAGCCGGACATGATGGACTGCCCATTGCGGTACTATCCGTCTGTTCGTACACCATCCCACTGGAAGTAAGTTGATGATAAACATTAAGCGAATAGGGTGGTTATTTTTGCTGGGGACACTTCGATAATTAGACGTATCGTGTCCTTGATTGGAACCATCGTGTACAAGGAGACGACGTCAAAACTCACTAGTATGTTTCCAGGACCTAACTTTATATCTTTACTCTTTTAGATAAAGTATACAGAGTCCTTAGTAAATGACTCTGTATTTCCTATGAATGACTGCTAGGATTGTCACGTATTTGGTCGGCCATATAGATGTAGCAGAAAAGTTTCGGATTTTTCTGTAGCTCTTTTCGTGTTGTTTCTAAGACTTGACGAACGGATAAGAACATTCGTTTTTCTTGAAATCCGGAGGTCGGACCACGACCGAGCCTTTGTATGTCCCTGCCACGACGGTGACATTTCTTTCGACAGCAGGGAATACCAAGATTGACTTACATGTACTGGGAGTTCCCGTCGTGTTGTGTTGGCCTTGAATGAGCACTTAGCCCCTGGGAACCGCAGCGCACACTTTGGGAATCACTGAACTAGCCTATATTCGCAGATCCTAAAAGGCTTCGTTAAGAAACAGGGCTTTCACCTTTTGGTATTTCATAAGAAAAGTCGTAATTTTTTAAACTAACAAGTTCAAACGTCACGAACTAGTTTTCTTTGAAAAAACAGACTGATGTCGTCGTTGATATACAATAGAAAGAAGAAAGACGGTTGGAAACAATATAAATCCCTGGGAAACACCGGCGTTGAGAATAACCACTTGCAGGGTACGTTCTTTCAGGAAGCTGAAAAAATCCAGCAAGCCATAGCTTTGAAGTTTGGCCAGCAAACCCTCAAACCACACACAGTCAAAGGCCTTGGAAATATCAAGCGCAACAGCTCTTGAACTCTCCATGTTTCCGAATGTGGGAGACATACGATAGAAGGTTGCCTATAGAGCTTTGTTTCCGAAAGCCATATTGATGATTTTCGTCTACAACATTTGACAAAAACTGAAAATGTTAACTTTGGTGATCTGTATTATTTTGCCTCTCGTCTGTCATTCTGTTATTTAGAATGAATCCCACAGCTTATTCTCAGCGTTTTCCGATGATGATTCTATTATTCCTATTGTTTGAGTACCGGTAGCACTGCCAGGAAAGCTAGTTTTGTGATCTTCTCCACCGTATACATGTCACCTCGATGCAGTCATCCATCAAACTTATTTCGATTTCTACTGAAGATTACGTCATTACCTCACGGTGATTCCATACTGTATCCAAAGTTACATAATAATCAAGGCTTATTCTGATGAATATGACCCGCCTGCTACCCGAATCGATCCATCTTGTATTCCGAGAGGTCACCAAATGCGAGACATCCTCTCGGTCATCGTGACAGGCATAACTCGTTCGGAATTCTACTTCACACTATAAATAATAGAAACTGGATTTTTCATGCCACGATAAACTCGAAACTGGCCTTGAGAAGCTTATCGTTAGCACTAGCAACGAGCGTCATCCACGAGGGAGATAACATCACAACAAATAACCTTTCAGTAAGTTAATGCACGCATTCACGTTAAATCGTAATTCATCGCAGGAAAAGTTTTGATGCCATCGACTCAATTTTATGAAACTGAAACTGGAGGGGGTGGGAATTGGGATCTCCTATATTACTGGAAGAACACTAATGGAAAAACTGATTCTTGGATGAATAGGAAACAGGCATGCATAATATATGCGCCGAAAAGTCCGGGGCCTAAGAAAGAGAATGCGTTTTTTTGTTCAAAATTCATCAACGTAATCTCCATCAGAGGCCACACAACCATACCACTTTTGTAGAGCAATTGATCTTTTGCCTTAGTTTCAGCAATAACCTCTTCATACGAGCGAAATTTCTTACCGGTGAGGTCTGCGAGCAGAAAAAAGTCACTGGGAGCCAAATCTGGCAAATACGGTGGATGTGAGAGCAATTCGAAGTTCAATTCATGTATGTTTGAAGGTTATTGACAATGTTTCATGATGAGTTTCACTAGTTCAGACTTCCTTTGTCTAATATCTAAAATGATTTGAAATCCCCGAAACAACTGAAAAAGAAGAATTTAAAAATAAAATAGCTGAAAATAACAATTATGTTGCTTTAGCAGCCTCAGAAGACTGAAAACATGGCTAAGAAGCACATTGACAGAAGATCGCCTTAATGGTCTGGCCACAGTGGTTGAAAGTTTAACAAAAAATCCCCGTAGGTTATGTTTTAATTAAATATTATTTTTGTTAAAATAATTATTACTGTGTTTAATTAAGTTAGTTTGATTCAGTTATTGTGCTGTCGAGGGCTTGTGAAGTTTATACATTGATATAAAAACCGTTCTTATTACAATCGTCATCGAAGCAAAGACTTTCAAAATGTAACGCTTCGTGCTTTCGACTGTACCAGGCGTTTATATTTTTTATCCTCCATAATATTACCCCATTACCCTCCCTCTTAGTCATAAGCTGGCGACGCCCTTGACTCCAGTACTGATGTATGGTCAAGAATAATAGAAAAACTGCCTCACTCTTCTATCTTTTGATCAACAACGAAGCGTCTGTTGACAACTGAAAGACAGTCTCTGTAAAAAATTGAAAATAAGGGAATTTCTTCGTCCAACGGTATAGCTAGTGGAAAGTTATTCGGCGTGTTTACAATTTTGTATAGGGTCTTCCATGAAGCGCTTCCTATCCTATAAAATGTCCACGACGGCTTCCCTAGGTGGAGCGTATCCGAAACGTTAAATTCTCCATGACTCTGACGCATAAACCAGGCTGAATTTGACCGATCGCATGTTAGCTTTGAGGACCGCTTTGTTTTGTGGTTTATTCGCCCTACAAGAAAAAAGTCATGTGGCGTCAAATAGCAAGATCTCGGGGACCAATTCAAATCATCTCTACGTGAGATAACCGTGTCCTCAAATCGCTCGTGCAGAATATCCAATGTGGCATGACCTGTGTGGCACGTAGCGCCTATCCCCTCTTTCCTTTCTCCACCTCACCGAATTAACGGAAGTTGACCGTTTTTCCGCGTGATTTTCATATGTTGCGCTAGCTTGACCGAAAACGTCGTTGGTAACATATATGTAGCTTCTTTGAACTTCCTCTTAAACCAGTGTTTCTCCCTGTGGATGATATCAGCTTGAGACCCCTTGATATTATGTTGATGAGTCCAAACATGCTCTGCTATTCCCGATTTGTATTTCTCTTATACTCGGCAATGCGGACTTTCAACGACCCCTTAGTTTGACCGTTGTAGGATTTGCCGCACTCGCAGTCTAAGCGTAAGGGCCGCTGTAATCGCACCGTACTATATCCCCAACAGATTTATATACAGAGACTTAGACCTGGACACGCAATATGTGGACGTGTATATGAGAGATCACGCAGAACAACTCGACAGCGATTCACTAATCCTCAGATCCACCGAGGAATGTTCGACGCTCATAACAATAGCCGCCGGTTAGTTTTTGGGGGCCCCCATGCAAAAATTCAGTTAGGAATAGTCACGACAAAACATTTATCCGATCGCGAAAGAATAGCACCTAAAGGCTGACTTTCGACCAAAAGAGGTCAGATGTCAATCTTGCTGAAGTGCCCATCAGTAAGTTGAGGACCGCTCGGAGAGCTGGGGTGGATGGAGTGTAGTATTAGGTTTTCCTCGCGGGCGAGGGCGAAGTTTTTGCTTCAGGGCACTCAACCCGGGAGGGGGCATGGGGGGACTCGCAGTCTGCGTTTGGTGACCTGGTTTTCGTGAGGCTGCCAAGGATGGTGTTTCCGGATCTGAAGCAGGTTCTGATGTTGTACTTAGACAAGAAGGGCAAGCACTGGTTATGGCAGTTTCTCTTCCTTGTGAGGCTCTTGCTGTCTTATGGTCAAAACCTATTCCACCATCACTTTGGAGTAACCATCCCGCTGAAGACCTTTTCTAGTGAAACGTATAGTTCCTTTTCCAGACCTTCCTTCGAATTACCAAGACCTAAAGCCTAATCCACTAAAATCTCGATGATTACTCTTTTAGTCGATTGATGGTAGTTAGATTCGCGATTTAGATACTGTCCCGTGTGAGTGGGTTTTCAGTATACAGATGTTTCCACTCAGTATTGGTCCTCTTCACCAATAAGTCTAAGAATGGCAATTCGTTGTGGACTCTCTTCTCCATTGTAAATATCATGGAAGGTTTCACAATGTTGATGTGCTTCAGAAAGGCGTCTAGTTCTGTATTCTCATGGTTCCATACTATAAAGGTGTCGTCATCGTATCTCAACCAGTTTCAAACCACTCCATTTATATGTTGGCTATAACTGGTGAAAGTGGCGATTCCATTGGCAGTCCCTCATCTTGCATGAAGAATTCGTCCTTCAGTTGGAAATAGCAGTTTCGTACACAACATCCTAGTAAGTCCGCGATTACTTCTATAGGAATCACCCGTTGAAGATCTCGTTGGTCCTTAGCTCGCACAAGTTTAGACTTTAGGAGGTTTAGGAGGTTGTCGTTCAAGGGGTGTGACAGCTGGTTAACGAAAAAAATATGTTTTAAACATGTTTTATTAGATAAGTTAGTTCTACCCCCCAATTCCTCTTTTTCGGATAGCTTTCTCTGTATGATTTGAAGTGCTTCTTCGACAGGAACATTGGCGTAAAGGCTCTCCACGTCGAAACTGATCAATTGATATTGCTCCGTGACTTCGAATGCCTCAAGTAATTCGACAAAATGCCCTGAATTCTTCAAAAAATATGAAGTTTTTTCAAATTTGTTATTTTTTGCTAATTTTCATGTTTCCCCTTTTCTACTCTGTGATCATTTTCATCTTTTATCTTGATTATTTCATTCGTTGTATTGTAATTTCATTCTTTGTATTGTAATTTCATTCGCTGTATTGTAATTTCATTCGCTGCATTGTAATTTCATTTCAGGTATTACTGCTTAATATAATTGATACTTTAGTTATTAATTTTCATGTCATTTGTTCTTTCAGAGGTTTCAAATCATGTTAGAATCATATTAGACGATGGAAGTCCGAACTAGTAGAATTAAAAATATTGGGTTGTTCCGAACAGTAGCTGCATCATGCCGTTTCCATTACTTTGTGCCACTTTGTGGACTATCATGGCCGCACCATCTGATGACGTATGCCCAACTATATCACCATTCGAATAAAATCCCAGTTGAACCCTGCGCTTATCAAAACTCTTCCCAAAAAACCTCCGACTTCCCGACCCCCCAACAAGGAAATGTGTGTCAAAATAACTCGCAAGAAACGCACATCATCAACAACCAATTAGTGCAGCGAGAACTCAATTACCGTCCTCGCAAAACGCCCGGCTGGAGACCCCCGAAAAGCATTCCCTCCGCGTCACACACATCGCATAATATCCGACCGTCGTCGTCGTCCATCCATATCTCTCGCATACCGCGACCGCATCTAGCAAGCCGCGATGCGACCTAGCGAAGACCACGTGGCCACAGCCACCTAATACACCTGTACGCTGCCGGCCGGCAGAGGGCAGGGAGAGAGATCCGTGAGCGTGGCGGCAGCGAGCGGTGTTGCTCGGGCTGTGATGTGCAGCTCCAGCTTTGGCGCCCCGCCGAGCCATAACCATCCCCTTGCAGTCTACACTGCGGTCGGCGCGTCGGGGACCCGCTAAAGAGCAACTATTACGAGGATGGGACGCTCTCTCGCCGGATCGCCGCCGGACGAGTGGAACGAACGAAGAATCCGGCGTTGCCGATGCGAACCTTTTTAACGGAAATCTGCCACAATAACTTGTCGACGATATAAGAACTGTTGCACACCGGGAGTGTTTGTTACGTTGTCACTCTAATACTTACTATTTACTACAACAGAAATCACACTTCGACAATAAAACATATCCTGAAACTGTTGAATATCAATAAATCTGCGGTAGTGTCCTTTCAAATGTAAACAAGTGCTGACTGACATTTTCAAATTCTAACATTCAAATTTTGGTCCATCAGCGATTCAAACCCAGACTATGCTTAGGGGATTCAAAACACTGGAATTACATAACCAAATTTGTGAAGGGTCTTCCAACAGAGATTTCCAAACTTTGTCAATTGATGAGGGTCATCTTTTTGAAGTTACATCTATCAAATTAGTCGGCCTTTAGCAGACCACAACTCGGCGAATTTTGCGTCGTGACTTAGGCCTGCACCTGTACACCTGTACAAAATTCAACTGATTCAAGAACTGAAGGTAAGCGACCATAGACAACGACGTGTGTTTGCTGAATGAGCTCTGGAGTAGTTGGCAAGTGATTTTCGTGGAAAAATTGTCGGATTTTGGACGGTACCAATCCACATGAGACCCAAGAGCGTCCGATACATCCCGAAAAAGTCACTGTTTGGTGTGGATTTTGGGCTAGCGGCGTCATCGGTCCTTATTTCTTTGAGAACGACGTTGGCCAGACCATCACTGTCAACGACGAGCACTATAGGTCGATGAATAACCACTTCTTTTGACCTTGTAACGGAACAATATACCTCTCGGCATGATTTATAATGTATCAATAATTATTATAGACCTATAACCAGAATCGGAAGGGTTGCGCCTCTCGCCTAGAGATGTCAGTAGGAGAATCGAAAGGTACGAGAATCTTTAGTTTTGAGAGTTATGAAAAACCACCAACTCTGAAAAACGTGTGCCTCGATCAGGAATAAGACTAGTAATTCTTTTGGTTCATTGAATATATAATGTTAGAAGCCTTAGGGTGTGTAAACCTAAATATTAAGTTGTTACCTGGTTCTAGGTGAGTCTAGTCTGCTTAAATATTGTTTCAATTCTCTTAACGAAAAGTTTTATTGTTCTAGCTCTGTTAATATTCAAACAAACCCAAGAATAAATTTTGTTTTGAACCCCTCAATTCTGGTATCTCTCTGTTGAACCCACCTTCAACCTGAACTCAGTGAGACTTTGAAAAGAGCCTTCTTCTTAAGGTTCCACTACAATCTGAATTAGATGATCTGGATCCCAACTACATGTGATTTTAACAGGACGGCGTTACGTTCCACAGAGCTCATAACTTATGCCATCGATCAAAGTATGTTTTATGCGCCAGAATCATAGAAAATTGGACGTTTTGTACGCGCTCCAGCCAGAGAAGCAATGGCATGAATAGGTCTTTCAAACATTTACAAAATTTTGATTATATCTCAAACACACTTTGTATTGTTTAAATTCAAAGATAGGAAACGCTTGAAGAAAGACCCTAATATGAAATCAAAGAATCTTTCAAACTGTGAGAGAGAAAAATAAAATCTATAATACTTTCAATATTCCCAGGTTCGTTCAAAACTGTTGTCTGACCAAGACATTCGAAGACATATTATGGGATGCATAAAACAAGACAACAAACAACTCGAAACTCTTCTAGAGCTATGTTTCTTCGAAGAAAAATTATTTCGCGATTGTCCCTAGAAGAAATAATCTGGATAATTTCACAGCTGATACTGGACTTGACATAATTAATTTATTTATGAATTATTTCGAGTGCTTTCGAAAAAGAAAAATTCATGTTTGATCCAGATCGAAAATAATATAGCGAACATTATTATAGATTAGGATCGGATTAGATGCTTGCGAAGTGATAGACCTCCTGGATGAGGATTTGAGGACCCTGGTGGGAGGCTGACTCATCACAAATGGTGCGTGGAATGACGGAAGAACCGGGCGTCAGCTCTATGTGGTTCTTGACGGTTCAAAACGTATTGGAAACGTCAAACAGCTCATGAAGTGGGTTCCCCACGATTTCAACCAAAACTATCTGATCGGATGGTCACTTGTGATGAAAAGTCCTCCACGAGAACAGGAGATATTCAGAACAGTGAACCGAAGGACCACGTAGAAACGGCCTTCGCCGACTTTATCGAATCCCGAGCACACAATGTTTATGCTGATGGACTGAATTGACTTGTGTGCACTTATACAAATGACGCTTCTTAGATTACATGGAATGAGCATTCACTGAGATATTACAACTTATAAAAACTTTATAGGGGACCTTTGGAGTGTGTATTTTTAGTGCCACCTCCAACAGGTATCGTGTATATATTGTTTTAATAAATAATATATTTGTTGATCCTCATCAATATTAAATACCACAATCATACCCATTATGTCTCTGATGTTATATGTTTGGTTTCCACTTGATATCCGAATCAATGGATCATTTGATTGCTTGATAGCTTGTCGAATAACGGAAGATCTGCCTAATCAGACACATAGGCAACACTGTGTGAGAAACACTGTGCCGCAAAGGTAAACATTGCGGACCTACGGGGCAGATAGTAGGTTTAGAATAATTAAAATACTGTTTATTCATTCGATTTTTTCTCTTATCAATGTTCTCATTGAAACTAGTATATCAGTTCCCGCATTGCCAGTTCTATTCAAAAGGCATCAAAAATATAAAATGTGTCTCATACTAGTCATACTACGAAATTTCAAAAACCTTAAATCGAGTAAATTGAGGGCGATATAGAAAAATTCAAGTCTAAGATAGGTTTCTAAGAAATCAATGATTGTTTCAATAATAAAACCGCTAAGAAAACTTATGGTAGATAAGAACAGTTCAAGACTCATGATGTACACTGATCTAAGATAAGATAAAAAATGTCCTTCAACGGTTCCAATTCCGAATCTAAATGTAATATTCAAATCGTATTCACTATAAGTATAACTAAACCGCGATAACTGCTCGCGAATCTAGAATTTACTTCAAGTGATGTGGACAACCAGTTTCCCCTGAATTCATCAGCTTCATGACGGAAGACTCCTCTCCTCTAAATAGCAATGAAACTAGTTCTTATTTCCAATTAGGAACAGTCTGACTTGCCCTATACTAGTTTGTGTAGATCTTTTGATGGAAGTTTGTCATGTTCTCCTGGGAATGATTTGAGTCCACGAATTGTGTAGATACCTCACATTCAAATATAACATAAAGAGCTTTTCCTTTCCCTGTGTTATATTGCCTGCGGCCTGAGATTTCCGTTATGAAGCCCAATTTTGTTCGGGTGTCCTCTAAATGGCATTACCACTGATTATTTTTGAGTCAATCCCTGGCTCAACCGAAGCACTTCTTCAGTTCATTCGTCTTCTGTTCTGTTCAAATATTTTCCCGTGTGTGCTCCCAATTTTCCCCACAAATCTTTTTCATAGATCCATTCACCAATCTGTTTCCGTACCAAAGATTTTGGTACCCCCACAGCTGGTTCAGACCATAGATATATAAACAAGACAGATGACTATTTACATAAAGATACGTGCTATGAATACCTCACAGTCTAACCGCCAAGAAGCTAGTTGTTCTACCACTCGAAAGACCGTTGCCAAATTTTTCAATAAAATATATACTACTTTTAAGGTTTTTGTAGGAAATTATTTGATATGATTCTCTTTAACTATCGATAATTCGTTATGCATACGAACGTAATTATTTTATATCAGACAAACACTAATACATGTTTTATGAAAAAAATATTGATCTACCAACCATAAAAAACATAAACATAATCATGAATCTATAACTTAACAAAATATATGGCAACGTTGAGCAGAATAATCGCCGATTTCCTTCCATTCATTTCGAGTGTCTTGAAGATCGTAGTAAAATTTAATAAAAGTTAATTGTGTGTTTTTTGTGCGTTTGAGACATTAATTGTGATTGAC
>WOGN01008330.1:0-10544 GCA_015342105.1 Leptinotarsa texana
ACTTTCTTCCTTTCTTTGGAAGATTCTCTCATTCTTCTTTTTTTGTATCAAGATGGAGTAGTAGAAAGCCAAAAACTTTGTTTCCCAAACAATCAATCACTCCTAAAAAATATAACCCCTTCCACTTCATATCTATGTTTTGAAGATGATACATATTTTTCATATTGACATTATGGTAAACAGTCGATTGCGGAACAATTAGTATCCATTTTTCACTTACTTTCTGAGCGTTTTCAGAGTATCAATATTTTGTAATTCAAGTGGGATATAGTTATATAATTCAGTCTCTAGTTAGATTTAGCACTGGATTCTTTGTGAAACACTTTTTCTGGTTTTGGAACATGAGGCATATTCAATATATTGTTTCATTATTGGCTGATTGAAGCAAGTGATCATACTTGTTATATTAGAAAAATGAACCACATAACATACTTATTCTCCCTAATCGCCGACAACAAATAATGTCAATGTATTTCTCGAGCTCCCACCAAAAATGCACATTTGCTCCGTTATCTACGCCTTCGCCAAAACGCAAGTTTCTCCGCTTTTACTTCCGAAAACGAGAACGACTTCCGAGAATCGGGCGTCCAAAAAAGAGAACGTATACTAAGAAAGTACAATTTACCTTTCTGTTGAAGAACATGCGTCGCATATTGAAATTCGGCTGTGCTGGCATGGCGCTGATCTTATTCACCACCATATTCACAAATCGAAACTCACTATCACATAACAAAGAACTGCCCGAGAAAGAGGAAAAATCTAAGGCGTCGGGGTCGTTCCGAATCGCGATAGAAAAAAAAACAACCACGATTCGATTAAGCCACGTTATCGATTTGAACTCCAAAAACAAACGAACGATCGCGTTAATCTAGTGTGCCTTGCGTCTGACTGAGTTACTCAAAGCAGTCCAAGCCGTGTATATAACGTCCCCCCTTCATGTCCGTCCAACTTTAGCCGTCTTATGGTTCCCAGAACCGAGCGACTGACTGTCTCAACTTTTCGTGTCGAAATTCGTTTTCTAGGCGGCTGTGAGAAAATTCGAATTGTTGCGCGAATCGGAAATCGGGGAACGTACGAAATAGACGTGCCTAATTGCCGAAGGAAACTTGGAAATTTCAAATTCCTGGCGACTTGTTCACTCATTACTAACGATTCTTAAAAAAAGTATTATCATATCGCCATCAACATTGAACAATTCACATTCGAACGCTTTATTTAGAATTGTTAGCAAACATCCAGCTCGAAGGACCGTAACAGGAATGGAATGCCGAAATAATCACCAAATCCTCAAAATTTCTCAATTTCTCATCAATATGATATTTGAAAATTAGAACTTTTCAGGCTTCTGATATTAAAAATTCTCATGATATCACAATAATCATGCTTCAATTTTTCAAAATGTTTGATTCTAAAATTGAGGAATTTTTAATTTCACATCCGGATGTGTTAGGACGTTCAACCACCACCAATCTTGTAACAATCACACAATGTATTGCAGAGGGTATTGATTGTCAGTCTCAGACTGATGTCATCTACACTGATTTTTTTTGAAGCGTTCGACAGACTTGACCATGGTATCCTGCTCAACAAGCTTTCGACTTTTGGGTTATCCAATGAATTAGTTACCCTCTTCAAATCGTATTTTTACAACCGTAAGCAGTACGTCCAACTCTATGGCCTCAAGTCCATCGAATATGTAGCCACATCTGGTGTACCACAAGGATCAAACCAAGGACCCCACTGTTCAATATGTTCATTAATGTTTTCGGTCTGAGAATGATGTCAATTTCCTTTTAAACGCAGATGACTTGAAACTATCACAATATAACATGTTCTAATCGCGTCTCATCAGTTCGGACTTCCATTATCTAAAATAATATAAATTGATTTGATAAACCTGAAAAGAAAAATTAAAAAGATTAACCAAAAATAACAATTGTAATAAACAAAAACCTGAAATAACGAAGAAATAACATACAAGCAACAACCCAACAAATAAAAATTGAAATATTAATAAAAGCTAAAAATTAAAAAAATTAAAAATATTAACAAAAAATGAAAAAATAAAAAATTATCCGTTATCACCCGAAGACGATTGTGGATATTAACAATCAAAACGTCTTGACATAAATTGGTTTGAAATCTTTAAATTTTTTTTAACATTTTTTGTTAATGATATTTTTAATTTTTTAATTTTCTGTTTTTATTATTATTTCAATTTTTTATTGGTTGTTGGTTGTTGCTTGTATGTTATTTCTTTGTAATTTCTGTTTTTTGATTTAATAAAATTGTTATTTTCAGTTAATTTTTTTATTTTTTTTTCCAGGGTTGTCAACTCAATTTATATAATATCAGAGAATGGAAGTCCGAAATGATGAAATTCACCACGAAACATTGTCAACCACCTTCAAACAAATGTTTAAATCACTTAACATATCCAAATGTAATGTAATGTCTTACTCACTGAAAACGAACTTGAATTTACACAGCTACGTCATAAACAATCAAGTTCTGGAGCGTTGTGACACACTCACTGATCTAGGTGTTACTTTTGATTCATCCCTCTCTTTCAATAAACATTGACACTACTCTAATAGCAGCTTATCGCATGTATGGATTCTTAGTTAGAAATACAAAAGACTTCGAAAAAGCTTCAACATTGAAATTAATTTATTTCACTTTTGTTCGATCCAGGCTGGAATAAGTATCTGTCGTGTGTAATCCCTACTATAATATAAATCAACTAGAAGCCCTACAAAGGCGCTTCCTAAAATATATGTTCTTTAAACTTGAAGGCACGTATCCTACTGTATGAATACCCTATTATGAATTGCTTATAACTCACAATTTTTGTAGTCTCGAGATAAGGCGTAAATATTATTCATTTCTTTTTTCAATATCATCACCTGCTCTCAACTGTTACATATGTTGAATTTTTGGGTTCCTAGACAGTCAACTAGGAATAGTGTAACACTTTATCTCAAAACTCCGCGTAGAAATATAATGAAAAAATCTCCAATTTATACAATGTGCGATACCTCTTATTCTGTTAGTCAAGTCCTTGATATATTCAACGGCCAGATTATACAAATCAAAAGACATTTCTTAGCTAACTGATAGTTCTGTTTTATTTTTATTTTTTTTATAGATTTACAAATTATATTATGTAGGTTCATATTTGTAAATGCCACTGTTATTACCTATTTTGTAATTGGGTTCATCTTGTAGAATAGTGTATGAAATAAATAAATAATTGTTATTTTGTAGAAAATAATTTATCATTATTTTGAAATCAGTATTCATATGCATTTTTTATGGTTATGTATATTCATGTCCTGTTGTGAAATTCTATCTGAACGAGTCAACTGGTGGTTTCTAATGAACGTACATTGGTGTGAGCATTTCAGGGAAACTTTCATTAAATGCACAGTCACGCTTGACGCCTTACATTATAAAAATAATTCCTCAGTGAGACCGTATCCTAATGGATGAAATCACCAGGCAGAAAGTCAATTGTGTAATTCAATAAAAGCCCATAAAAGTGGTACTTCTCTTTCATTGTAGGCTCGCCGCATTTTTCTCATTATTAAATTCTACTTACTTGGCGGTGAATGATGGTTTATGGGGACAGGAAGAGGAAGAAAAAAAACAATAGTGTTCCACGTTAATCATATAATACTTATATATACATTTTTCAGCCACGAACTGACTAAGACGATGTTCAATAGAAAAATAACTTATGTATAATAGAAGATAATTATAATACAATCAAATATGTACAAAGAAAAATAAATTTGACACGCACGTCCCGTTGCACTTAACTTTTCGTTACCTATTCATAGGCTCCAAATGTATGCGAAACTATTGAATGTTTAGTCCAGGAAAATTAGGCAAAACTCAGAAACCACCTAATTCTCTCGGAGTACGGAAAAAACAAACGGATTCGTCAAGTGCGACGATGATGCTATTCGAGAGAGATAAGTTGAGAGATGAAGCTACAGCTAGTGTCAACAGTGACTACAGTCCGAATATTAACAATTAGTGTTTGATTTTCACCATAATGGATCATAAGACGACGAGTCATTATTTTGAATTTCTATATAAATTTTATTTACAGATAAATACATTTCTCTAAAATGACCCTCCCTTCTGATGCTGACAACTTTCTATGAAAAAATTTTCAAAGAACTTCTTGTAAGATTTCGAAATTCAACAAACTTCTGGTTTGAAACTTTATTATCAGCATCAGAGTTGCATTCTCCAAGACTCCCTAGTCATTTTAATAATAAATAAGTAGATCTAACAAAAATAACACAGTCAAAAATAATAGTAAGCATTTATACAACGTCAAACATGAGATTTTAATGAAATTGTCATGAGCAACAGAAGTCCACAATCAGAATAAAAATTATTTCAGTCAAATGCGGAATCACTCCATATTTATTCAAGCGCTTCGGTTGTGCCGGAGGAAAAAATTAGGCCATGAGAAGGGTGGTGATTTGATTGAGTTGTAGGCATGTTTGCATTTGCTAACTCTAACAAAATGATTTGCTACTTGTTTAATTGATGACCTATTTATTTTGTAGAAATTCATAATAAATAGGGGATACGGAAAACAACTTTGAGAATGGTTCAATAAACCGAAACCGATCGCCACAAAATAAAAATCTTGGTAGAAATCAGACCAAAATTATATTCCCTATCTTATAATTGATTTGCTACTTGTCAACTCCAATGCTTATGAGATTATATGAAGTAGTAAACAGAAAATATCTTCCAAGGATGCATTCCAGATTTTTTATCATTGGGAATTCGAAGTTGGACGTAGCAATTTTCAAAATGTTAACACAATGTCAGCAAAATTAATTTTCGGAATTATCTTCGGTAGTAATCAATGAATTGAGTGAAATTCGTAAATCAAATCTGTTCACTAGAAAATGATTCAGTGGTCCAGGATATTCATCAGTAGTCAACTTCATATCAGTGAAATTTATTCCAGTTTTCTAATGAGTGATCCTCTCAGAGGTCATTTTGCAGTAGAGATTTCATATTGGATGATAATTTTGTCTGATTCTATTCCACTTTAGGATCTCCATGAACAAGTCTACGAAATATTCAGAAGTATTATGAAAAATAACGTTGCAAGAGGAATGTATTCTATGCACTTAGACCGTGAACTTACGGTCCATATACTCTTCCTAAAAACAGTATAAAGGCAAAATGTCTATATCTGAGGTGAAGAGCAACCAGATTATTTGAATTGAAGGGGTTATATTTTTTAGGAGTGATTAATTTTTGGGAAAGAAAGTTTTTGGCTTTCTACTACCCCAACCAGATTACTTTCGAAAGTCGTCATCATAGCATGGTAGTTGGATGAAGTTGTCTAAGATGGAAGCCGGGGATCTCCACCATATTTGATACCAACAAAATGGTGCCAGTTGCCTTATAGTCCATGAAATAATCCCACACCTGTCAACTTTTCTTTTTGAGAAGAATTTCAATAAACAACCTGTACATCAACATCGAGGAAAATGGTTGAACTGGATTTAATTAAACCGTTATCGTAGGCTTCTGTATAGTTCTCAAACTCTACAGTCATCTCCATATTTCCACCCCTCTCACACCTTACCAGCCCCCGAAGAGCCATTTTGATTTAGACTAGTTTTTATACACATATACATTTAGATTCAAATTTTAATAAAAAGTTTATCACTTTCAGTCTTCTCGCACAGAATCACTTTCCACGTTCACAGGTACTCCCCATACAGTACTCAATCAGTCTTAGGAACTCAGTAAGTTTCGGGCTCCGTGCGACTAGTTTCGAACATGTGACGTCATACTTGAACGGTTTTCTCGGTCTCGATCGCGAAATTGCTGGAGCGCGCTCCTTGGAACACTACTTCGGGCGTTTCGGAAGAGTTCTGGCTCGGCAGGGCGGTCATGGGGCGGCCCATCACCGTGACGATTGGTTGAAATCCTGGAATAAAGAAAACACAAATTAAATATAATTTTTTTGTAATATCCCAAAAATAGAGCAAAACATCAACTACACAAAATAGAAATTGAGCCACATGTATAACTAATCTTCACATAATTTTTTCTATGTCTGCATTCTCCATTGAGACAGTATTCCACCAAGTCAAAATGTTATTATTGACAATTAGGTGCACTGAAAATAAAAGAAAACAATAGCCTGTATTGCAAAAACCACCATTATTTTCTAGATTCAGTGGTAATACTCATTACCGTTGATAATATCATCTTAAACATGTCTACAGTTCTCTGAGATTACATGATAAATAAATGTTCTCGTTTTCAAAATAATAATATTCAGTCATCATCCATTCTATCAATTAATATTCTTAATATGGTTTTTCAGAGGTTATATCAGAGGAAATATCCTTTTGTAATAAGAGTGTTTCGAACTGAAAAAAAAACGGAAAGCAAGCAAAATACAAAATGCTACTTGGCTTCGCTTTTATTCAAAAAGTTACAGTATCTTCAAATCATATTTTATGTTTATCTAGCAGATCGTAAACATTTCTAAATAGGTTGACAGTCAAAAAATCTCTACGAAAATTTTTGGTTTTGGCAGAAAAAGTTGACGTTTCATAACGAGAAAATAATGTAGATACAGACTTTTCTTTGGTATGTTCTTCCTAGCAAAGAATGAATATGTTTTATTACCTCACTCACAATAAAAACATATTTATTTTTATTTCCCATGTTCCAAGCTTCTCTTGTAAAAGCCTCAAGGAAAAACTACATCGTTAAAAACACATTTCCGATCTTTTTCCAAGTGTGTAAAACCTTTTTCACGACTGCTACTTCTTTACTACAATTTTATGCAAGCCAGTCTTTTATTACCCCTCACTTCGATTCGTATTTGTCCATGTGTTCATGATATACTTTTCATTTCATTTATGACTACTATGTCAGAGGTCTCTTTATTGGAAGTAAAAGTTTAATGATCAATATGAGAATATTGAAGTGTAATAGGTGTCATAAATTTCAAATTTTCAAATTCAAATTCGTTTATTCATCTGAATAGAATATCACACAGTACATGTCCGTTAGGAGTTCTTACATTTTGTACATATTTGCGAATACATGTACCTAACTAACTATGATTGTATTCCTTCGATCAGTAAGAATACAAACTAAGCATAGAATGCTTGTGTTTTGCACTTCTTGATGATCATCCAGAAAATATGCCTAGAGTTTATACAGTTTATGAATCAGACCAGTGATCAGTAAATATCGATTTCAGACAAAAAGCAAAGAGGTACAGAAATTGGTATGAGGTAAGTATTTGATAGTTATTCAAAATTACAGGTATCAACAGCTCAACATTATTATCAGAATAACATAATAATGGTGATTAATAATATTTGTTTTAAAGTAAACTAGGTATTCAATGATTTTCTAAAATTATAGATATAGATTAACATTAATGTCATCTGACTCTATGTGCTACTTTATTTCAGTTTTGAAAGCTTTCTCCTTTCTCAATTCTTTCACACATAAAGGTAGTGAGTTATATAGTTTAGGGGCCAATGAAGAAAATAAATGTTTGTAAGTGACGTTTCTTGAAAATCAGCAAGTCAATAGACATGTTTTCTATGAATCGGGTAACATAATGTTTAAGCGGATTAACAATGAGCTTTGTTTTACGGTAGGCATATATTAGGCAACAATATGCAAATAACTTTTTGAAATTTACTTGCTTCGATTCCTTATACAGACTTTACGATTACTTATACAGTCACAATACGTCACAATAATAACTATGTACTGAAATATATCTTTCTGTAGGTTGGTTTTCCCTAATCATAGAGAAAGTGATGAAATTACTCTTCTGAAAATTTACTGTTAATAGGCTGTGATTCAACCAACTGTGAATATGAGAGAGTCCAATTTAGTATAGTATCATCTGCATATAATAATATGTGGCCATGAAAGTTATTATGATCAGCAATGTCGTTAATATACACGATAAACAATATTGGACCCAACACTGAACCTTGTGGAACACCAATTGTGATTTTTAGTTCAGTTCAGTTTCAATTTTTAATCGCTGTGTCCTGTCTTGTAAATAGTTTTTAATAGATTCAGTGCTGTGACACGTATGCCAACTTTATTGAGACGTTCAAGTGAAATATTATGTGACACAGTGTCGAAAGCTTTGACCAAATTAAGAAAAACCGCAAGACATTATCCAAGCCACCGACAATATTTTTAGTGAAATCCATATTTCCATCTTTTGTACTCATATTTTTCTGAAATCCATACTGTTTTTCTGTGATACACTTATGCTTGGTAAAAAATTTCATCAAACGATATTTCAAACACTATTCGAATATTTTGGCAAAGTTGTTCATAACTGAGATGGGTCTATAATTGTAAAGGATTTTGTAATCACCAGATTTATGAATGGGTGTGCATTTTTCCACTGGGAAGGTATTATACGTGTTCCGAAAGAGAATTTTATTAAATGTTTCAAAGGAGCAATAATACCGGAGTGTACTGATTTTATTATTGTCGTGGAGATTTCATCTTCCCCAGCTGCACACTTATTTTTCAATGTTGAGATAGTTTCAATTAGTTCGTTATCTGACACTGGGTCTGTAACCAACATATTGCTGAATCTATTGACAATAGGGTCCAAACTGATGCTATTTACACATACTTTTCTAAGGCCTTCGACAGACTTGACCATGGAATTCCACTAAACAAACTGGTACGCTTTGGATTATCTCCATCCTTAATCGCACTCTTTCAGTCCTATCTACAGGATTGAAAATAATATGTTCAGCTTAATGTTTTCAAATCTACCGAATATTGTGCTTCTTCCGGTGTTCCACAAGGGTCAAATCTGGAACCGTTGCTCTTCAATATCTTCATTATTGATATTGCAGATGTTTTAGATGTGTATTTCCTTTTGTATGCCGATGATCTAAGACTATACTGCCTCGTTGAGAACATAGATGTTCTCAGCTCTCAGCTAACGTAGAAAGGGTTGTAGAATGGTGTTATCGAAATAACTTGTCGCTAAACCTGGATAATTGTAAAGTCGTGACCTACAGTTTGAAAACGAATATATCTTGATCTTTGATTATTCAATAGAAAACGTTTCCCTGGTGAGACCAGAAACATTTACTGATCTTGACGTCACATTTGACACTGCACTATCATTTAATAGGCATATCGATAATGTTGTAACCTCCTCCTTTCGTTTGTACGGATCATTTGTACGTAACAGTAGTGATTTCAAAGAAACTTCGACCTTAAAAACAATATTCTATCCTTTCATAAGATCAAAGTTAGAATACGCGTCAGTTGTGTGGAGCCCCTTTTATCAATATCATATTGATAGAATAGAAGCAATTCGACGACGATTTTTGAAACTGCGAAGCCTAAAAACCGATGGCATTTATATTTTGTATGAATTGATATATGGCCGTTTGTGTTGATCTACCCTGTGAGTATCCATGTTGAAGCCTACTAAATAAGTTACATTGATTTATAAACTCTATAATTTAACAGATTATAATATATTACAGTTTAAAGTAGACTCATAAAAACGTTGAAAACTTTTGAAACGACCTAATTGAAGCCCTTTATTTGAAAAGTTTAAGTAAGGTTTTGTTGTCTCAACAAATGTTTTAGTCGAAAAAAGTTAGAACTCTCTTATTGCGCAGTTTCACCCACGTAGTGTTGAATACTATTTTTAAATAAACAGTGTGCAAAATCATCTTGAAAGTTGTTTTATTTTCTAAAATATATTAACTCTCATAAAATAAATCTACATTTCTGACACTAATATTATGATAGTTGATTGTTTCTTGAATGATCATCTTTTCATGTAAAGAAACTCGATATAGTTGATATACATTTTCATCGAAAACATTTCTCCAAGTTTACCCATCGATAAATCATTTATATTTGAAAAATTCAACCCACAACTTCGCATGAGATAAAATCTTTCATATCAGACGGACAAATATATTTGTGGAATTCCCTTTGATCGCCGATTCGGATTCAAATTTCGTTATTTAAAGTTCACTGGAGAAAGTTATTCCAGATTTATTCGACGATGTGCGTCTGGTAGAACATGTGTGTTTATATTTTCTGATGTAAGCTTGGAATATATGATCACAGGGTCATTCTTGAGTGGTTTGCTGCGTCATTGATGTTACTATGGTTGACAAGAGGAAGAGCAAACTACCTCTTGAAGATGATCACTTGGTGATCGAAACACGTGTCGAGGTGTTAAAATAACGGTTTGGTGTTGGAAAAAACTCCAGTAACATCCATTACTATTATAGTTCGTTCAGTATTGTCTGAGACTAAAAATATTTCAAGAATGCAAACATGTCGCTACATCAAAGAAAGCAACATAGTCGTCTCATGCAGATAGCACTGCAATTCACCCACAAAAACATTGAGATATGTCTACCCTCTATATCCCTTGAGGACGCCGCTAACGAGCCATTAAAATAGGGATATGCGACAAAGACACGAAAACACCGACAAAGAATGCG
>WOGN01008332.1:0-11360 GCA_015342105.1 Leptinotarsa texana
AAAACAGAATAAAGTTGAATTCCCAAGTGGTTTTGCCATCATAGTAGGCGTACTGAAGTCATTATCTAATATTAAACATTTCAATTTTTTTCAGGAATCACACGTTAAAAGATAAGACCTCGTTAGTCCTTAGCTCGTACAAATTTCGACTTCGGAGGGTTGTCGTTCGTAGGGGTGCGACAGCTCGTTAACAGAAAAACATATTTTGAATATTTTTTTTAATTATTCAAGTGTCATTAAAAATTTTCACTTTGATTATCTGATTAACTTCCCCCTGCTGGTGCTATTGCCATAAATTTTGAATCTTCGAAAATATTCATTTAAATTACATCCTGTAAAAGGCCATATTTATCTATAAAATGCATAATGTATTTGAGGTTCTTAATCCCATAAGGATTGCTCAAAATCTTGTAAATAAGCCATTATTTCTTGAGGATAAAAAAATGGTTATTGTGGGTTATCCCTAAGAGATAAACATATACAATCATCACAGAGGTATTGTAGACCTTTTTAAGGTCCAATAGAAATAGATAGAATGATTATTCTATCTATTTCAAAAAATCAGTATGAAAATCTGTTGCATAGTTTCAAAAATGTAAGCATACATAGGGACAGACAGGGGAAAGCAGCTTTGTTTTATACTATGTTGTGATAAACTATGAAAGGAAATGTTTAGGTCCTGACCAACACTAAAATAAGGTTTTTACTCAAAAAATTGAACCTATTTCAACAGCTGACCTCAGCATGTTTTGTCTTACCTTATCAGGAGGTTACACCTAAAAGATGAGATATATTTTTGTAGAAAAAAATTAGGAACAAACTCAGATGGATTCTGAAATTCTCAAAATATTCACTGACCAAAAATGTTCAAGAAACATCAATTCAACAAAAAATCTTTTAGAGTATATCAATAATTGCTTTTGAATAGAACTGGAATGAGTTGTACTTTGAAGATGGCTGTAAATGAAAAACTAAACAAAATCATTCAACCACATCAAAAGAAAGTGTTGGTTCCACTTTAACATTCCCAACTCAAGTGGTGTCAGTGCATAACTGACAAATCAAAATACTTATAGCTGCAAGAGGACAGTAATTAGAAAGACCATTGAACCAGGCAAAGAGAAAGTGCAAGTTGTATACAGAAATAATTTCGTATCACTCCAAACTTGAGTGGTGCCAATAAACCAATAAATAACTGTCAAATAATTTTATACCTGAACATAAATTACATGTTGGGTCAAGTTGAAGGATTTATTACCCCCCCGTCTTCAGTGGTGTATATATGGAAGAATACTTATTTTTGGTGATAAATTGGTTCTAACTATGAAAATTTTTTATATATATATATATATATCTGAAAGATTGTGAAGAACTTTCCTAGAAAGTATGTAAAATGCATATTGAAAGAGACTATCTAACCTAGTTAAGATATGTCAATAGGTTACTGTTATTTATCTCATGCAACATACATACCCACGAAAATAAATGGTTTATTTCTTTATTTTCAGTATTTGTCACCATGTATACTTCCAAAAACTATCAATTCCTACAAAAGTTGGCAAAACACTTTAGTCCTAAAAATTACCATTTGAAAACACCAACTCACAAGCACTGCATAGCCACAGACAACCTACAAAACGAAAACATCGTTCACAAAACGATAAAAAATATAACTACACAATAGACGAAGAAAATACTGACAGTTCGGGCGAGTTCTTAAATTCACTATTAGTTGAAGCTATTCATCAGACATCTTTTGAATTCAAGAACTCGTCTCTTCATTCGTACAGTCTCCTCTATAACATGAAGCTATCAAATATATTCAGGGTTCAGGATTCTTACCATATATAATATAAATGAGAGTTCTTGCTATTGTGAAACATACTTTTATTGAAAAATGAATATTTCGAAATAAAATTTTGAAATATTGATCTCTTCCAACTACCTACACCGTAGGTTATGGTAAAAACAACTACTCCATCGGCTAACACCTCGCTGGATATTGAATTATATCCGACAGATATTCATGCAAGATACCTCAGACAGAAGTCCCGCAGATGTTTCCCATCCGTGCAGCAGCAGAACCATACTGAAATTATTCGAGTAAGTCACCTACAAACTGGTTTCAAGGTATTACCTCTCATTAGAGCGGATAAGATTCGACCCAAACTAATTTCAATGCGGCTCAACTGCGTGTATGAAACTTGCGTCTAAGAGGAAGATTGTTAACTGGTAACAGCCTTATCTTGTGAGCAAAACCCCAAGCGGGGAAGATATATCCCTTATATCAATACTCTAACAGATATTAAACCGTATCTGAAGATTGTATCTGGTATGTATACATATATACCAGAAATATTCCAAAATATTCATTTCTCCCATCCATCTACATCGTAAGTTCTTGTAAATGCCTGCCGGAAAACAACTACTTCCCCGACTAATACCACGCTGGATATTGAATTATATCCGACTGACATTCGGATATTTCGAAATTTCATTTTAAAATATTTATTTCGAACTTATGATGTACTGTTTGGAACCTTTGGTGTAGTAATGAATATCATCACCAAGTGATAATCTTCAAGATGAAGATAAAACTTCCTTCCATCTTCCTTTTGAAGATGATCACTTGTTGATTGAAACACGTTTCAAGATTTAAAAATAACGATTTGGTGTTGGGAAAAAACTTCAGTAATATTCATTATTTATTTCGAGCCAAGTTTTAAATAACTATCAACCGAGGTGTTTCACCTTGATACCTTGAAATAAAAGTACTTGACACTCAAAAAAGAAACTTATTTGCTTTTCATATGTTCTTCACTCACAATACAATACAAGAACGGAATAACCGAACGCATTTACAAAATTTCAATATCGTTGTTGGCAATCTTGCTTTGACTATTTTCTGTTTTTGCATTCTGTGTTCTGTGGTACCTAACAGTGTGTAATAGGAATAAGTAAAATAACTGTTTTGGAAAGTTTGAAAAGTTCGAAGTTGTGAGTTATTGTAAATTATAATCATGTCGAGACGTGCATATAGAGCTAGACGTGATGGAGATAGACCAGCATACAATGAGGTAGTATATTATATGTTAAATACACAATTTTAGTTATTTTGTAAACATATTTAGCCTAGTAAACATGGAACTGAAAATAATGTTACTGTTTTCCAAATCTATCATAGCAAAAAGAATTTAATTGAACGTAGGTAAAAAAAAAGTTCATTTCAATTTTATTTATTCAATAAATAATAATTTAGGGTGGATTCACGCACTAGTCATAAGTAGCAAGTTTCAGTTCCTTAGAATTTTCCTTCATTACTATTGAAAATTAACTAACAACTGGTCAGTGAATTCACCCTTAATTTTATATAAAGGCACGTCCAGGGCTCCTTATAATAAAAACATGGTGAGACAATCAAATGTAAAAAAGTTGGCCATTAATTCGCTTCCTATATATAATTACCTTATATACAGTCTGTTCTTTGTACATTATACTTTCATACAATATGAAAAGTTTAGAAGACATTAGAAAATCCTACTAGTGTAGAAAGCCCAAACATAGCTTGTTTCAAAGATGGGAACAAATTCGGCTTTCGTAATGTCATTATTTCTTACAAAAAAGTTTTTGTTATTGACGGTTATTCGGTGAGTTCTACTCATGAATAAAATGCCAACAATCCCTGCTCCAACTCTCGATAGATGACTTTCCCAGCAGGCTCTAAGCAAGGTAACAAGTCTGACCCATGCTAAAAAGCACACATTAGCATAAAAACTAATAGGGGTAGATTCAGTATTCTTCTATTCTATACTTGCATTTTCTGATAACTTCTAATATTAGAGAAAATAAAATACGGGTTATTAGGCGGTTGTCAAGGAGATTGTAGTACAAAATTTTTTGTCTATCACTGTGGACATTTTCAGTGGTGTATGCATTGACTGTGGTGTTTCTAAATTTTGCCATCGAATAACTGCTGCTGTAGCAGATGTTAACATTTGAGCGTTTAGTACTACACCTTTCTTTTGACCACAGCCTGATAACCAGGAATTTGTTCCCTATAATCGTGACTTTCATCATGAAATTTCATGTTCTTGTAAATCAATATTTTTCAAATTGAGGAAGATATTAATTGATTGAAACACAGTTTAAGTACATAGGCCATAATAAATATTGAAAGATTTGTACCTAATGTAAAAATGAAAGTTATATTGGTATTAATTGTCCTCATCAGGCTTTTTAATAACACCCCATTTTTCAGCTTCTTGTAGTGCTTTACCAGCTATTTTAACAATATTTTCCCTGCCATCATCCGGAGGAAGTCTGGATAACGCCATTAGAATTTCCATGATATCAGTTTCCATGAGTTTTTCAGATAATTCTTTCTTGGCGCTTATTATGTTATAAACAACACACACTCCCCGATATTGCATACTCTGGAGAGGATTGGCTAAAAGACAATGAAGCGCATCCAGCCAATTCACAGAGTCAAAAACTTTTGCACAGCATTTTTCACTCGCACCTGTGATGATTGCCAACATACCAGCAGCTGCCATGGCTGTATCTTTATCTTCGTCCAAGCATAAGGACACTGAATATTTTACCCTGTCATTTTCACCCTCAAACATTTTTATGACATCTTCAGATTGGGTTAAGTTGCACATGCACTGTGTGGCAGCTCTGCACAAGTATTCATGATCTTCAAACATGTAATGTTCAATTTTGGAAAACCCGCCTTCTCTGAGGATCCTCTGTCTTGCCGCCTCATTCATTTGGGCAATGTTACAAAGTGCCATGAGGGCTTCAAAGTTTTCTAATCCGCTACAGTCAGGATGTAGAGATGATATCAAAGGGCGAATCACCTCCAATGCTCTCTGTCCGGGAAATGCAACTTCGGGATTCATTGTAATTCCAATTCTTGCTAAAGCCTGAGCAGCTTGCCGTTTACCTTTATCAGTCCCTTTATGTGCTAGTGCTATAAGGACTTTCACTCCTCCTTGAGCTACGACAGTGCCTCTTAAATCTGGTTCGCTACACAAAGCATTGAATACTCTGGATATGAGTTCTCTAGAGTTACTGCTTTCTGTTTTCGATAAGCTAACCAACGCAGTAGTAACGTTATTATGTCCTAAGGTGAGAATACGTTTTGTAACGAAATCTGGATCATCGAGTTCATGTTCTTCTGGGATATGCTGTTTGGCAAATTTTGCAAGCTCTATCATTTCTGGAATGACTTCCTGCTTCTCATAGGCATTGCATAGGTTCACGAGAGTTGTTATGACTCCGAAGAGTACAGATTGATCCCCCGTCTTGGCTAGTTCAACCAGAGCTTGTAGAGCAGGCTTATCTTCAATCAATTTTTCTTTAACTTCAGCATCTAAGGTTAAATATGAAAGACCCTCAGCCGCCCATTTTCTGATGTCAGAATCCTTTCCAGGATGCAGAAGATATCTTCGGCAAGCTTCAGCAAGTTTTAGGGTGGATCCTTCTGCAAAGGGCTTAAGGGACGCATCACTTCCACCTGAGCTACCAAGCTTGCATAGTCCAACCAAAGCTCTGATGCGGACATTCTCATTTTTAGATTTGTATAGTTTTTTCAAAATGTCCACCCCTTGGCTGATGATCGCTTTAGCTTTGTCGGCTTTACTGGCTGCCGCAATTAAACATTCACAGGCAACTTTCTGTTGGAGTTCATCTTCAGTGTTGGCCATCACTAAAATCATCTCCATGATACCCTCCCTTCCGAGAATTGAATTTCCTACATCTAGGGGGCCTCTCAAGAGGGCGGTTAGAGCAACTGTTACACGAACTTTTGATTCAATATCCGGAGTGAGTAATTTATCTTTCAGAAAGTTGTTTATTTTCTCCATGAATGTTTCTCTCAATTTATCATAGTACATGTTGTCGTAGATTCTTGACAAGCAGACAGCTGCAATTGTTCTAGTGGAGGAGGTAATGTTCATAGCGCTCTCGTATTTATATTCTTCTAGTTCACTGGCACACTCCATCAGTCTTTCGACTCCGCCTTGTTCAACGAGCTGTTCGGCCCAGTTTAACTGATCGTAATTTATGTTTCGAATTAATAGTTCGATTATAGCATCTCTTGCTAAGCCCGATATTGCTCTGTTGTTGACGGAGTAAACTAAGCAAGATAGCAAGGTGTCTATGCTGTTTTTGTTTTTCTCAACAAGTTCTTTCTTTGGCTTTGTGTCTGGTTTATTTTCCATACCGGAAAATGCATTGAGTACTGTCTGCATGCAGTGCTCAGCAGCGTTCACTTGTTTTTCATCATTGCTATCAAGTATTTCTAAGAACCAAGGAAGTCCAATATCTTTTAAAACTATTTTAGCCCTTTTTTCGTTGTGTTTGCATAATTCACCAATTACTCTTATTCCAGTAATGAAAATTTCTTTGTTTCTTTCCACTTTGAGTAACTTTTTGATCTGTTGAACGATTGTGGTTTTTATCATCAATTCAGCACCAGCTTGATCTCGGGCCAATACTAATAAATTGTTCATGGCGGTTTCTCGTTTGTCTATAGATTCATTCAACTCGAATACGATTTTCATCATACTCTCTAGTTTATTGCTCATCTGTGCATTTTGTCTTGCCCTCTCTTGTACTATTTGATGGAGTCTAGCTAGTATAGGTTGAATCGGTTTGTTTGTAGGGTCGTCTTTGAATATTTGTGTGGCGTCTCGGTAGGCCTCCTCATACCTCTTCAAAGCTTCCAATGCTTGGCATCTTCTGAATAGTGCTTTCGGATCTGATGGAATAATTTGAAGGCTCTTTTCGCAGTCCTCCAAAGCGGCGTCATAGTTTTCTTGTTTGAGATATGCTGCTGCACGATTCTTGTAGTAGATTGACAAGTTTCGTGTTTCACTAGCTGTTGTATCTATAGCTTTGGTATATAGTTTGATTGCCTGCTCCCAATTGCCATTCTTGAACGATTCATTTCCTTCTTCCTTGTATTTCTCAGCTTCGGTTTCATTTGCACACATTTTGTAGCTTTTTACTTTTTAGGTTATGACTATGACACACTTACTGGATTCAGTCTCGGGGGTTCTATAAATTGTGTATTAATTTCATCTGAATAAACTCGTACTTTCTCGAAAAGCTAAAAATGTTCTGAAGAAAATTAATTTTAGATTGTTTATTTTTAACCCTTTGAATATGCGAATTATGCGACATCTCTTGAGGATTGGGGGACTGTTTCGAGTTTGACATTTGAAATCGTTTCGTTATTCTGCTCATGGCTTAGGTTTGGAAGGTTTATCACTGGTTTCTGGTGTTTATATGCAATTCATTTTCTTGATGTAATTTTTAACATTCACGTCTTTAGACCCTTTCAAAGTTGATCTTGGAGTAAAAACTTTATTTTATAATAACTTATGGAGACTCCAACTATAGGTTTGAACAGAAATTGTATGTTGATTATTGGGGCCAAAAAATTAGATGCCAGAAACTTTCGTGTCAGGTTCTGACATAGGGACTTGATCAGAGGTGGTGTTTTGGCTTTAATAACATTACTTTTTATTTTTATCAACTATTGCTGCTGGTATCGGGAAAATATCAGAACTTCGTCATTTCTATGCTTTTAAATAATCTTTCCCAGTCACGAGTGGTGACGTGATTACTTGCTGCCGTTGACAGTGACAGAAAGAATCACAGAACTACTTATCCTTTCGATGTGTATGATTTGACAGCATTATTGAGAACTGACTTCATTAACTGACACTGACAGCTTAGAAATGATTGAGGTTAAGAAGTAAAAATATTGTTATTTCATTTATTCCTGAATATATTTGACGATATTTTGAAAAATGGTAAGTCATTTTGACAAATACTGTACTGCCAAATTCATAGATATTAATTGAAAATACATCTATTACAAGTTGCTACCAAATATTACACAGTCTTCTGGATTGTCTAACTTTTGTTACTGCAGTTGTACTTTTTTTTAGTTTCAATTTGGATTCAACATGTTCCCGGAAATTCCGAGGCCTTTCAACATTACATATCAGTGCTTCTCTGTAGCTATGCTACCTGGAAATGAAAGACAGGACGTTGAAAGAGGAGGAAAAAGTAAGCAATGCCCATTCTATTTATTTTTAGCGTTTCTGTGTTAACTTAGTTTTCAGTTATTATGCCACCTTCTGCGCTTGAGAAGCTGACCAGGCTGAACATAAATTACCCCATGTTATTTAAACTTGTTAACAAAAAAACTAATAGAGTCACTCACTGTGGTGTTTTGGAGTTTGTGGCTGATGAAGGCAAAGTTTATCTACCACTCTGGGTATGTACTTAATTTTATTCACACTAATGTTGCACACACTTTTTTACCTGTTTAATAAATATTTATTATATTTTAGATGATGCACAATTTGGTACTCGAAGAAGGAGATTTGGTACAAATGGAAAGCGTTTCTCTGCCCGTCGGAACTTTCTCAAAGTTTCAACCCTTGAATCCAGATTTTCTTGACATCACAAATCCAAAGGCAGTGTTGGAAAATTGTTTGAGGTCTTTTGCTTGCCTCACTACAGGGGATGTCATCGCAGTTAAATACAATCAGAAAGCCTATGAGCTGTGCGTACTGGAAACTAAACCTGGAGATGCTATCAGCATTATAGAATGTGACATGAACGTAAGTAGGCTATATTAGTTAGTCATCCAGACATGAAAGGTTTCTCACTATGAACATCTGATGTAGAACGGGCCAACAAAGATGAGTTTTCGATTCCCATTTAAAACCAAATTGTACCCGCCCCAGAAGATAGCTATCGGTCACACACACTGATGTCAATAGTACATTGGCTAAATATGACTTGAGTGGGCGGAGTCTTTTACCACAGAACAATGTTACGTTTATGACTCATCTTAGCACATACTATATATACTTTGACTAGAAGCGTTTCACAAACCCATTCTGAATTCAATGAATTTCAACTGAAATCAATTTTGTGAAAATATTGTATTCTCATTTGACGTAGAGAGAGACACGCCTTATTAAGGGGAATTGAAGGGAATTGAATAATACTATGAATTTCGGAAACATCCTAATTTTTTTTCAAAGTAGAATATGACTTTTAATTTTAGACGACTTGTTAATTTTAAGTTTCAATTCGTGATATCTGAAATGTAGGCCTAAAATTTTGTCTTTTTGTAAATATTCTTATTTTTGTTTTGTTTGTTTTCACAAAATTTCATGTATTTTAATTATATTTTATCAATAACCTATGTCTGATTACACTTTTTTGGCTGCCTTCAGGTTTTATAATGTAAAATAGTAATTCTATTTATGTATACTTACTATGGTGTTGTCATATTTGTAAAAGATCTTCTAACATGAGGATTGAAGGATTGAACAATAAGCTTCATTCAAGAATGATCGTTTCTATATTTTTCAATTGATTTTTTGTGAATTTTATGTCCTTAACATATAATTTCTTTGACAGGTTGAATTTGCAGCTCCCGTGGGTTATAAAGAGCCTGAACAAAGGAAGAAAGAAGAAGAAGAAGCCGCAGTGGATCCTGCCGAGCTGATGCCGGAGCCTTCTGGGTTTGTCGCTTTTCGTGGAACTGGAAATCGTTTGGACGGAAAGAAACGAAAAGATTCCACATCTAGTGATTTCGCATCAGCCAAACCCGTCTATGTCAGAGGTTCGTTGAATAGCAGATAACTTAACACTGATTTATATTAAAAAGGTACTAATCTTTGGGAAAGAAAGTTTTTGGCTTTCTATTACTCCATCTTGATACCAAAAAATTTGGGAATCTTCCTAAGAAAGAAAGGAAGCAATTAATTTCAAAAGAAATAAATCTTTATATATATGTGTAGATCATGCAAAGAAGTAGCTATCACACAAACAAGAAAAAAAAACCCTCCTGAAACAGCTACTTTCATGTAAACATTGAATACATGAAAGAAAAATACTTTATGAACACTGAATTATACAAAAAAAAAACACTTTTCTCTACTCAGCTATCTGAATTAGCTATCAATCATAGGATTTCTACACAATATACTAAATGAAAGGTAAAAATTTCACTTGCATGGAACACTGTCATCCTCACTGATAGACTAATATTTGTATTATAGTGTAATTGACAATTTGCTTTTAGGTATACCGGATTATGACTACCAAATCGGGACTTTGAAATTCATCAGGCGACCAATCAAGCAGAAGAGTGATGATATCGAAGAGAGTGAGGAATTTAAAGCTTTTAGCGGTACAGGATTTAGTTTAAGAGGTAGAAATTAAGTATTGGGCTATGACTGTGATAATGATATATTTTGTTCCTTAGATGATTAGCTGAGCTTACAAGATGACTTCTAAATATTGTTTTTTAATTTTGATGTTTTTAAATTGAATGAATAAACAAGGTTATATACCTGAAAAATTTCAACAAGTATTGATGAAAATGCTTTAAAGATAGTTTTCATTATAAGTAGTGTCCAGATAATATATCTATTTTTTGTTGTTTTGAACAATTACAAATAAACTTGACTAATATATGGGATTACTAATTGATAGGTGAAATTCATTCTTAATCTAATAACAAAAGATCAGACTAGAAAATAAAAAAATGGCAGTTATTTTTTTTTGGAATCCCAGATTATAGCCACTTTTTCATGATGAAATGGATCAACATTAACAGCGTTAGAAGGGTGGCTAATACGTACAAATATTTTACAAAATAATTCAATTCTTTCAAAATAAAATAATTAATTATTGGCGAATACCAAAGGGCCATCAACCAAAGTCCTTCAGCCAGTGTACAATTTTTATATATTTGCAGTGATTTTTACACATGCTTATGTAATAGATTTGAGGTACATTATATTTCTGACAACAAAAATTATAAATTATGAGAGTGATTTGATGTTTTCCCAAATAGTTTTGCCCGGGTATTTAAATTTGGATGGTTGTCCTTCAGCTCTTTCCCTACATAATGACTGTAGGGTCTTCAAGTTAGTTTCATTTTTGGCAAAACGGTTTTCTAAGTCTGATAGTCTCTCCTTTATAGGTTTCACTTTTGTAGTTCTATAAAGCAGTGCGTTTGAGGGATTGTGTAGTATGTTCTGAGGGTAACACATTTTGGCAATTCTCTTTAGTGTAGATGCTTCAACTGTTTGGCGATTTTTTAATGCAGGATTACGACAACTTGCATAAATTACATGTGCATATTTGAGAAGTGGACAACAGATCATTTTATATATTTTAATTACAGTTTTAGTGTTGATTCCTCTTTATTTTTTTTAAGTATCAGACTCCGAAACTGTTTTCCTCTATTGATGCATTTCTTTTTAATCATTTTTGTATGGTTGTTGAAGTTGATTTTGTGGTCAATGTTAACTCCC